>CAOJBI010339360.1:0-11357 GCA_948277035.1 Euphorbia corollata
TAAATCTCCTGAGAATACCATGGAAGTTCAGGAGTAATCGTAGAGTGATATGCTTTTGTCATCAGACACACTAGCAAGCCGACCAGCTCTTCCACCATTGCTTTCTGGCGGTCTAAACGCTACACCCCAAACTTGATCGCTATGGTTGCTCATTGTCTGCACTGCAGCCCTCATGCTAAGATCCCATAATCGAACCGTTCTATCACTCGAACCAGTTGCAATAGCCGCACCATCAGGGCTCGCATCGACGCTCAACACCCAACTTGAATGGCCTGACATTGCTGTGACCAGACTCTTCCCTTCAGCATCGTACATATGCACATGGGCATCATCTGAAGCGGAAAATAGTACTCGAGGATCTGTAGGAGAATATACAAGAGAACGAACAGGCATGAAATGGCCTTCTAGATGGTGTAGTAGTTTCGCTCGTTCTACGTCGAAAACAGAAATGGTGCCGTCCATTGAGCCACAAGCGAGTCGTCTTCCGTCAGGACTCCATGCAACTGATAAGACGAACTTCTTGCTGATGGCTTTATCTGAGGGCTTTGGTCCTTCTGGGCGTGGTACTGATAAGGTGGTGTTTAATCTCCATGTGCTGGTGTCCCAAAGCTTGACTGATGCACTCCCCCCGCCAGCTACTGCAAGAGTGGTGCCCTGTAGGTAAAATAATGTTAGAATTTGTGACTGAATATAAAACAGATGGCAAGGTTTCCATGTTTCAAACTCTGTAGAACATCAATAACAATAATTTCTCTGGAAAAAGCTTAGATTTTTAAGAGGATGCATGTGTTGCTGCCTCATTTGTGATATGACTTTATATTTCAGGCGGAGTTAAGGTTCAATTTGGGTCTCAAAGCAATCGGTCATAGAACAAGTTGGCAGTTTGGGACTGAAAAGTGAAACAAGAAGCTCCACACTGCCTAGATGGCGACATAACTATAACCTATTTTAAATTGACTGGTTCCGGTTCACCATAAGGATGCCTCTGTTTCAATAATTAGGGGTTATCATCATTCAGTTAAGTTTACTTTTTCTTGCTCTAAAATGGTCATCATACAACTTACCAACTACCAGCTCCGTAAGACATGAAAACGAATGGTGAACCTGAACCAGAGATGATAAGATATTTCCATATGATTCCCAGAATGATTACAAAAAAAGTGTTCAGCTACATATCCCATTACCCCCTGCAATATGTGCAGGAAATAAAATGTTCTCCAGATCTTACATGCATTTAACAGGACTAAAAGTACTAGCAGAAACAAGTTTAACTTCAACAAAATGCTAGGTTGAAGGAATCAGCTTTATAAAGCATTTCTAGCATAACAATGGACTAACTGGTGCATTGTTTGCACAAAGACAATCAACGAATAAGCAAAGCACGTAAAAAACAAGGGATGATTGAAGTTTATAATTACATTGTATACATAATTGGTCGATTCTCTTCAAAAGATCAAATCTTTTAGTTGCAAAATTACAAAAAAGTTAATTGAAACCTTTAAATGGATGTAAAAATAATGAGAAATAAGCTTATTTCCAGCTACAAAATACCAAATAAAGTAAATCGATTTCACACTTTTCAGCAATTCAAGTGCTCAAATTGAAACAAAAAGCCGAAGTTTTGTTCAACAAATCAGCCTTTAAGTTAAAAAAGGAGCAAAAGAATACATAATTAAAAATACCATGGAATTAAACTGCATTTGCCAAACTTCCGAAGGAGGAGCTTCAAGTGTTGCAATAGTAGCATTGGTATCAACATCGAAGACTCGAACGAAGCTGTCAAGAGAAGCGGAAGCAGCAATTACGCCGGAAGGATGCGCGGCAACGGAAACAACGCCGAGGCAGTGACCGGTGTTAGTGTGCTCGAGGACAAGCTCATCGGACCTCCAAAGCTTGACGGTTTCGTCGAGAGAGCCGGTGAGAAGGAGAGCAGGTCTAGATTGAGTTGCAGGAACCCACGTAGCTGCCCATACTGATTCGTCGTGTGCGTTATCGATGGATTTGAGGCCAGCAAGTTTCATTGATCTGAATTTGCAGGAAAAAAAACCCTAAAACTGGGATTTGTGGATTGTTTTACTATTGGTTCGGGGCTTACTTGTTTTAGCCGCAGTCACCACTATTAAACTAACCTAGTTTTTTCTTTTTTTAAAAAAAAAAAACCTAGTTTTAGCAAATTCAGTTTTCCCCAGTGTATTAAAAAACGCTAGGCGCCAGGCGGGAGCTAGGCGGAGTCGGGGCCTAGGCGGGGATTAATCGGGGTCTAGGCGCGGATTAGGCGCTAGTTTACGGGGTTAGACGCTAGTCAGTGTAAGGCGACGACCCTTAAAATAGCGCCTAGGCGGAGCTAGGCAGAGATTCTTAAAACAGTGGTTTTCCCTAGCTATAAATATAAGGGAAATCATCAATTTTATCCACATTCATATTTACTATTTACAAAAACACATCCTCAATAATTTATTTACATTTTTACATTTTTAAGATTTCGATTTTACATTTTTACATTCATAGGATTTCAATTTTACATTAAATACGTTCTTGTATATACTTATTATATATTTATTATATGTGAGATGTTATATATTTGTTATAAATCTATTATATACTTATTATACATATACATATTTTATATGTCTACTATATTTTTTTTTGTGAATGTAAAAAAATGCATGTCATATACGCACATGTTATATACCTATTATATTTTTAAGACGTAAGACATGTAAATATGAAACTATTTTTTCGTAAAAAATTGAAACTTAAAAATGTTTTTTTTTTGTAATTTATATTTTTTAACTTGAGCATTTATGTAAAAATCCTTAAATATAACTAGGTCTGTTTGAACTTAAAATGTATTTATTTTATAATTCAAACGTGATTTAATAAAATTAACTATTTGATATTTACGTATTTGATACTGATTTATTTGATGTATCGAGTTTTAGTACGATAAAATATTATAATTCAGTTATTTTATATGTAAATATAATCAATACACAATAAAGATAAAAGTCAATCAATCAAGCTCTAATCTTATATTAGATGAAGTTGACTATAAGGATCTTTTGACATCATGAAATTCCGTCAAATATCAATGGCAAAATGCATAGCTGGACCCCCAAACTTGGCAACAAATTGAAGCTGCCCCCTTAAACTTGGCAAAACTGTTAACTTCAGCCCCCTCATGCTCGTAATTGTGAAATGGAACCAGTTTTGAGTGCAATTAAAGTTCCAACTTGTTATTACGGAGAAATTGAGATTGTTAAAGCTTCGTAGAGTAAAAAAGAAAATACAATGAATTGGCGTGTTTCCAAATGGGGTATGTGGTTTCAATAAATTTGGAAATAGATGATTCTCAATATTAAATTATGTCATGAAAATGAGTAATCTTGTTCGTTTTTATCTGAATTTCTGCGGGATGATTAATAAAAAATACAATTACGAATGCATTGTACCTTCTTCATGGTACAATTACGAATGAATTGTATCTTCTTTTTTACTCTACGGAGCTTTAACATTCTCAATTTCTCCGTAATAACAAGTTGGAACTTTAATTGCACTCAAAACTGATTCCATTTCACAATTACGAGCATGAGGGGGCTGAAGTTAACAATTTTGCCAAGTTGAGGAGGCTGAAGTTAACAATTTTGCCAAGTTTAAGGGGGTTTATTTGACTATTTAAAGTTGAGGGGAGCAGCTTCAATTTGTTACCAAATATGAGGGTCCAGCTATGCATTTTACCAATATCAATTGCTATGCAGATATATAATCAACAAAATAATAAAGATCTTAAGTTCCATTATCTAACATATCCTCTAATCAATTATGAAATTGTAATTTTAACATGTAAAATAATTATTTGTTTATGAACTTTTATCAATTAAGTTTATGGGTTGGTCTTTTTAACGAACGAATACGAAATAAATATCTTAATATTCGTATTTATATTTGTTTATAGTATTCGTACTCATACACGATGACATTATTATATTACTATTATTATTTACACCTTAATTATCACTTACTATTTTTTATTTAATTACTATTTGTTAATGTTATCATCATTGTATTATTATTATTACCATTATTAGTATGTATTGTTGTTATTTTAATAATGATATTATTATTAATTTAATTTTCGAACAATTAAACGAATAACGATTACCTCAATATTCGGATTCGTATTCGTTAAGCATCCGAATATTTTGTTTTATTCATATTCGTATTCGTATTTGTTTATAAACCAATACGAATATCATAAACGAATATAAATATCGAACTATTCGTTGATTATTCGATTCGTTAACAGCCCTAGTCACAAGCTTTAGTCGAGGTTGTTCATAAGTTTTCAAGTTGAGTTTTTGTTTGTCAAATATCGACTAATTTACAAGGCAAGGTTCAAAAGTAAGTTCATAAACTACTTATCAAGTTTTTTTTGTTTAATAAAAAAATAATAATCAAACTCCACTCATTTATTGTTCTGGTCACCATGGCTCTATTATACAACTCTGTTGTCATCTTGTACTATACTATGCTGTAGATTTTCATGTGATTTCGAGTTTGTTACATTTACATTTTTTGGTTTTACTATGCAATTATTTGCCATACCCCTAATTGATAATAATGTTACATATAAGATTTTTTTCCCTGAAAATTCCGTTAAAAGTATAATGCATAGTACTAAATGGCCAAAGTCCTAATTTCCGAAAAAACCCAGTTTAGTCCGTGTTTGGGGCTAAACACATAGCTGGAGATTTGAAACGCGGCGTTTTGGTCCAGAGAATGTAAGAAAACCCTAATCGAATGTCATAAACCCTGAACTCTGCTTAATTTGAACCATTGCTGAGCTCCACTTTCCCGTAATTCATCTCCTTCCTTCATTCCTTCCCGCACTGTATTTCTCTTGAATCGAGAAATGGTGTGGTTTCAATGTGAAGACTGCGGTGAGAACTTAAAGAAACCCAAGTTACCTAATCACTTCCGAATTTGCTCTGCCTTCAAGGTCGATGCTTCCTCCATTTTATTTGATTCTTATGTGAAACAATTTGAATTCCTGTTTGATTGATACCTTCTTATTTGATTGTGATTCTTTAGCTATCATGCATTGATTGCGGAGAAATGTTCGGCCAGGAAAGCGTTCAGCACCACAATCAGTGCATTACTGAGGCGGTTAGTTTTTTTGTTCTTTCCCTATCAGCGATTTATTTAATAATTTCAGTTTTGAATTCAGTTTCGTTTGTGATTTCTGTATGTTCAGGAAAAATATGGACCCAAGGGTCAGGGAAAAGCATCGACTCCCAAATCCACCAAGAGCACTAAGCAACAACCTGATGTAGATATAAATGTTGGATTATCAGAACGCCCACCTTGGTTTTGTAGGTCAGTTCAAGTGTTTTACTCTTTGCCCTTTTCATCTGTTTATGCTTTTTCTATCAAACCACTGAATGTTGGAATTTTGTTGTTCTTATGGGCATGCTTGCTGGCTTGTTCCCTGTGACACAATATGCAATCTTGATGAAAATATGTTAACGAATATGTCTTAACTCATTATTCTCATATACACCACTGATTACTGGAATCTATATTATGCTGTCTAGTTTCTTTTCCATGAGATTAATTACTTACAACCTGATGAAAGCATGGGAACTGTGAAAAAAATGTGAAAATTCATTTCTGGTAGCGTCAGAAAAAAGAAAGTTTGATCTTAGAATCTGTTACACTGAGAAAAATTGCTTCTTAACTGAAAACAAAACAAGTGTCTTAGTTTCACCCACCCCTGCATACATGTTATGAATTGAAGAGCTCAGGGATCTCATGCTTTAGCCATAAGCATTTTACAACAGTTTATGTGTACGGCTGTTGTTTAGGTTTGATGTATCTTATAGTGGCACACTTGCTGGACATTTGCAAATGGTTTTTTTTTTTTTCTCATTTTTAGAGCTTTTGAGTTTTGACATTTAGTCTGTCAAACAAATGGTGGAAGTGAGAATGTGTTATAGGACTGGGTACGTAATGTTGTAGTAAGACTAGCGGGAACATGTTAAAACTTATGCATGTTAAGTAGCCATATTCAATTTTGTTAATTTTTCCAAGCCTCTTTCTAGTGTTTTTGTTGTGTTTATAATATCCATGTAACCAATTCCGCTTTTAATAAATCATTAAATCTGTGCATTTGCAGTCTCTGCAATACCCAGGCTACTAGTAAACAAGCATTGCTTCTCCATGCTGATGGAAAGAAGCATCGGGCAAAGGCGAGAGCTTTTCATGCTAAATCTGCCCCCAATGGAAATGCTACAAATGGTGATTTGGTTGGTGATAAACATGTGGAGGAACAAGAAGTACTTCAAGCGCCTAAAGCTGACCAGAGACTTGACAATTCAGAAACAGAGACTGCAAGGTTGGAGTCAAAGAAGAGAAAACATGATGAATTGAGGAGTAATGATGGTCTTGTTCAAACAAATGGTACAAATGAAACAGGCCACATTTTGCATAAAGCCAAAGAAGGTGATTTGGAGTGCCATTTGAAGAAAGCTAAACATGATGGTGTTAAAGAAGATAAGATTATAGAAGATGCTAAGAAAAAGATAAACCTTAAGAAGATGATAAAAGCAGCCTTGAAAACTGTATGTATCTTTGACAATTTTACATCTCAATTTTTTTTTTAAATATCTGGTAAATCATCTACATCTTGTTTGTAAAATGAACCTCAGAATTGAGATTAGATTCATTATCTGGATATTGATATAAAAAGTAAAAAACTTGTTGACACATTCCTGAAAGTGCATACGAAAGGATAAAAATTAGTTTTCCCTTCGACATTGAACTGGCATATATATTGTATTCATTTTTGTACATACATAAAAGATTTCTCTATATGTTTGATGAAAGCAGAATCCAGATGGGGCATTGAAGAAGAAGAAACTAAAAAAGCTCGTTCTTAGATCATTCCAGGAATCTGGCATAACAAAAGATGAATCCGAACTCATTGATATGCTTGAGCGAAAGGTAGAACTCTTGTTGCTGTATTGTTCCTTTTATATTTTCAATTTTGGTGATATGCTAGTATTTAAACTGATTATATAAACATATTCTCCTTGGTGACGTGGACAGATAAATTCGAGTTCCAGATTCACAGTTGACAATAAATATGTTCGTCTAGTGGCTAAAGGTTGATATCGAGCAATTTGGTTGTATAAAAGAACATTTTGGATCAATTTGACTAGTGTTCCGGTGCGAGTTCTGAACTAGAAGCATTTCATTGATTAAGGATCAAAATTATGTACCGTTGGTGCCTATAACTTTGAGAACCATTTGGAGCATGTGTTTTTCTTTATAATTCTGTCGTACTGGTAACTAGAGAAAATTTCTCCTGATGATTCTTTTTTGCTCTTCCATTGGCCATAGATGGCCATTTGAAGTTCACCATTTTGCAAGAGGATTGTTTTCAATGGGATGGCACATTTTTATGCGGATTTTTGGGGTTGGATATTATTTTATTTTAATATGCCTGAATGAAGCATCAAATTGTTTATTGATCCTCATCTATTGAATGGAAGTAGTGATGATCTGTTTTCAGTTGAAAATATATACTGACTGCATATAACCATTGAAAAGGTTAATTGTATCAGGAAATCGTATTATGTTTCGGTTCAACTTTCAAGGCAACGCAGGGTTGATATGGCGTTTTCCGAAAAATTGTTGTAGCAGTTCATTTGGCTACTACTTGATCAACTCACTGAGAGTTTTTTTCCTTGCTGCAGCTGAAACATCTATTGGGTTAAGTTCATAACTACAACAAGATAAAAGTCATCTTCACATGGTAGTTAAACAAAATCTTGAAATGCAATTGACATCTATTCGATTAAAAATCAGTGGGATTGCTCCTGGTACATGAAAAGCTATCAAACATTGATTCATGTGAACAGAGCTTTTAAAAGTTGTAAATCTAATATATAGTATAAGATGACAACTCAGAATTGTAAAAAAGAAATGTCAGTTCTGTGTGAGACGGGTAGAATCTGTAATTGTTGAACAACAATGTATAATTAATTACATTTTGTTTGTGCAGCGCAGCCAGAGGTTTCACTTTGTTATCTACACAGTATAGGCGATATCTTCCGGCTGGTTGTATGTTTAGGTGGCAAACTTGCCTGTTAGGCTAAAATAAAGTATAAAAAGCTACAAGGACCAGCAATACAACAGAGCATGCCATTGCCTGCAACAGAAGACACATTGCATATTGTTCTAAGTTATTCTTTCTAGTATACCAATTGACAAGACAGGTTCATTTACGTTGGAGTGAGAGAAAGCTTACAGCAATCGCAGCTGCGGCAAGGCCTGCTCGTTCCCTTGGATCCTTGCGGTAATAATTTCCGAAATAAAGAAACGTGGCATAATACCACATCAATGGGAAAGCAAATCCTATAAGAAAACTGCAAAAGAAGAAACATAAGTATATGTAAAACAGACAGAAAGTAAGTAATTATAATAAGGCTTAATGCACCGTTAACTTTCAAAAGTGCATTATTTTACTCCCTGGAAGTCATGTGTCAGTTTCTGAATGACAACAGAAAATTCGAAAAATGACATTTTTAAAAGTCAAACCCAGAAGGTGACATGTGCCAATTAGTTGCGCATTCTTTGAAAGTTGAGGGAGCTACAGGGTCACTTTGAAAGTTCAGAAGGGCAGTAGGTTTTATGGAGACAAATTCGGGTAACTACTTATGCATTATGCCATAGTTCAAAAGTACTTACGAGAACCATCCAACGCCACAACCGAAACATGGAAGGGGTTTGTCATAACCTCCAACTAGGAAATCTTCAGGATCTCTAAGAAGGCTATACTTAGCTTCCGAGCCTTGCCCTGCGTTATAAGGGTCTCTTTCAGATCTTGGATTAACTAATACACACTACCAAGCATTCCATCTAACAGATGACGAGTGCAGTTCATATGACACCCGAGAATGATCCGTTAATCAAGAAAGCTAATGTCCGAATCTGACTCTTACCTTTAGATGCAGAATAGTATCGAGCTGAAGGCCTGAGAAGATCAATATGCTTATCAGATGCAGATTTAACGAGCTCAACACCATCCCGCAACCCCGCTTTTTCCTCAATAGTGACATCTGTACCACCAAGAAGATGAGCTTAAGTTGAAACAACAAAGCCAGTTGGAAGCTAACCAAATTTAAAAGAACCCATTGTAGAAACAGAAACTAAATTAATAGTATCAAGATGAAAAACATAATGCTACGGCAGCAGTTACTTGAAAACTTTTATTTTTTGAAAGGCATTAAGAGTCGTACGAATCATGTAGCTCCATTTAAAAAAATAATTAAGGTTGCAAATAGCAATAATCAAGTAATTCACAAGAAAGGTAATCTAAGTACTTTGATCCATTTGTGCCAAGGCAGGTGATCAACAAGATGTACTCCTTGGCTCGTTATTGACTCCTAAGAAATACCTGCTCAAGAAATCAAAAGAGTACTTAGCATAACATTCTGGTTGATGTATAAAGATGACCAAGAAAATAACAACATAGCTAACTCTAGTACATTCAAATCAATCTTAAAAAAAATCCAATACACATATGGTTTCCATTACTTGCTTCAGAATAAGATAGACGTACAAGCCATGAAACAGATCTACCCAAAGTAGAAGCAGATTGCATAGATACTCTCTTTAAACAAACAGTATAGCATTTGCATATCAGTTGCTTCGAAGGGCCAGCTAAAATTTCCCTCTGGATCATATTAGAGCAATTCATGCAACTAGGTTCCCAATCAATTTACCATATTCAATCATAAAAAAGGGTTCAGCTCTTAAATCGTTTATATTATACATAACCACAAGCATTTGACTTTTTTCATCCTCTTTAATATACTTCCAACACCTTTAGAAAAACAATAAAATATGAAAATTTCAAGTTGTCAGTAATAATTGACAATCATTGGTTACAATTAATATAAGACATCTAGCCAATAACGCTATTCAGTTTAATTAGGATTTAGGAAAAATTACCCGCAAGGAAAAGATAACCAGCATACAAAAATCCGCCAATCATTAAACAAAAGAATTTCCTCAAACATCTGGCGTGCAACCCAAAAACCACAGAACATCGAAAAATCCAATGCAATCATATCAAAATTTAGTGGCTAATACAAAAAAAAAAACCCACAAAAAAATAATTTCAAACAAAAACAAAAGGGGAAAGAAAGAGAACGACGAAGAGGGATTCTTGCCTGAGAGAAGCAGATAGTTGGGCGTTGAAAGATTTGGTATTGAGAAGGAAAAAAAAAATTGAAGCGTATATCAACTAAAAAGAGAAGAAATTTAGATGACAAGCAAAGGGTCTTTGTTGGTATAAATCAGTAGACGCAGAGCTAACTTGACTCTTCCTTTCGTTTCTTTTAATTATCATTCTAATTTATGGTAATTTTAATAATTGTGTCAGTGAATGTTTCTCAAAATTTTTCATTCATAACTTATTTTTAAAAGATATTTATAAAAAAATTTAGGGGTATTTCTCAGAACTTATAATTTTTAAGTTTTTTAACTTTTAAGGACTTTCTAAATAAGTAGTGAAGTGTTTCTGAAAACTGAATTTTAAGTAACTTAAAAGCTGTGAAGTGTTTCTGAAAATCTGTTTTATAAGTCACTTATAAGTTGTAGATTCTGTTAAAAAGACTAAAAAGGACATACACTGTTTGTTATATAAACACTGATTCTTTTTATGTGTAACTAAAGAATTTATATGTTCATATACATTAAACAATTCAAAAAGATGACAACCAAAGCCACAACAAGTGCATGATCCATAGATCCTGGAAAAATGGTCAACCGAAACTTGCTCCTTCTAACAAAAACCTGGTGAAGCTTGTACATCAAACTCGCCTGCATTTGTATACAAAACAATTTAAATTCACATCAATTCATATAACAAACCATTATAGATTGATAGACAATTTAGCATTATAGATAGCACGCTTGTTGCCATGATCAGTCAAAAGATCACAAGTCAAAACATACCTCAAGAATCACAAGACCTAACTTAGCCTCAATCAACACATAAAGGAGAATTATAATTAAGGAAAACAAATCTAATGGTGATTACAAGGCAGTACCATTTCAATTACTAACACATAATTGCAGGCAGAGAAATCAATCGAGTACCAGCAAGGAACTTCAGAGAGAAACAAAATGAGATTCAGTATAATCATAATAGCATTCAATTCAATGCAAATTCAGAAAATGCAATTATGTGCTAGCACTCAACAACAGTTTCTTCAAAGTTCAGATTATGAAAGACATGAACTTCCAAAATAACATCTCGGCATTCAGTAGACTTGTATTTACAATAA
>CAOJBI010339413.1:0-10578 GCA_948277035.1 Euphorbia corollata
AATTATCTGATTATGGAAATGGTTTCTCTATTAATCTTGTTCTTACTTGATTACTTATTTCCCCAGGTTAAATCTTGGACACTGATTCTTGTTTATTTTTCTATTTTTTGAGGTTAAAATACTTTGTCACCTGCACCATGAAAATGTGGTATGGTATGCCAGGGAAGGATGCCATTAAATTGGAAGAAGCTATGAGAAAGCATTTGCCTGATCTTTTTGAAGAATAACCTGACTTGCTTCATAAGCTGGTGAGTAAAATTTCTGATCCTTGTCGGCGCATGAAATTTTTGCAACATAAAGGTTGGCTTAGCTCTTTTCGGATGTTTTTCCTAGTTGATTCTAACTATTAGCTGGGTCTCAATTGCATTGCTATATTGTTTATCTGAGATGGGCCCTAATTTTCTGATACAGGCTTGTGTTTTTTAGAGTGATTCAAATGATTATGTGCTTATTTTCTTTTCTGTACTTGAAAGCTCAATCAAAAGCCACATAGTTGTTTGACTTGTTTTCCTTTTAGATTCTGCTTCGTTTCATCCTTTCTTTTCTGTACTTGAAAGCTCAAAATCTTCGAAAGCCACATTTATCTGAAATTAGCCTTTCTTTTCCGATAGGCTTGTTGTGTTCTGCGTTGTATGAGTCTGATTCGAAGGATTATTTGCTTGTTTTCTTTTCTGTACTTGAAAGCTCAAAATCTTCAAAAGCCACATAGTTGTTTGACTTGTTTCCCTTTTAGATTCGGCTTCCTTGCATCGTTTCTTTTCTGTGCTTGAAAGCTCAAATCAAAAGCCTGTAGGCTGTAACCTGTAGGGTTACTAGGGCTTCAATTTTTTTGAGTTTTCCGTAGCTTCAAATATTTGTTTCGTGTTTGTACTTTTTTTTTGTTTTTTGTTCTATTTTCTTTGTTTCATGCTCATTGTCTGTCTTTCTATCTCCAGTGCATTTCTATTTTCATTAACTTGTGCTTCTCAAAATAGAGAAATGGAAGGAAATTTTATTTTTATAGATGAAGTCTTAGAGTATTTGGAAAATTCAATTTTAAAAGGAATTAAATGTAACTGAACTTTTTTTCTATATTTGGGAATTGCAAATCATGTCAAAGTTGGCATGATTTCATAAATTGAGATATAGTTACTAACCTATCAAGCTTTTTTCTTTATTGTTTTTTATCATGTAACAAGTTACTAATGAGTAAATGAAAATCTAGGAAATGAAGTCATAAATTACTAATTTCATTTTTTTTATCAATATTCATTCGAAGCAAGAGATATAAATTATTTTGAATTCAATTCCATTGATGGAAATTACTTCTTTTTCTTGAATGTAAATGGTTCCAAACAAGGTGTTAAGGAATGGAATTGAATGAAATTCATAATGTTACTATATGAAGTTTTCAAAGAGCAGCCTGTGAAATAAAAGAACGCTTGTTAAACCCCTATTAAGGCTACCTCGTGAAAGCAAACTATTAAAGATGTAGTACAACTTCTATTGAATTTATCGATGATTCTGGGATAAGAAGAATAAATCTTTTATTGGAAATTAACCCATTACACTTATGTATTATTTTAAGATTGAAGAATAGAACAATTTTTTATGAAGTTGAAATTTTCTTTAAAAACTAATCTGTGCTCTAAAGTCTAATCTTGTTATTTTTACATGCAGGTTACACAACTTTCTCCTTCCATACTAAAATCTGAGGGGGTACCAGTTTATCGATGTGTGCAAAATCCTGGAGAATTTGTTTTAACCTTTCCTAGAGCATATCATTCAGGGTTCAATTGTGGATTCAATTGTGCGGAGGCAGTAAATGTAGCTCCTGTAGATTGGTTGCCACATGGGCAAGTTGCTATAGAGCTATACCGTGAGCAAGGACGAAGGACTTCCGTCTCACATGATAAACTATTGCTCGGGGCATCAAGAGAAGCTGTGAAAGCTCATTGGGAACTCAATTTACTGAAAAAAAATACTTCAGATAACTTAAGATGGTTAGATGTGTGTGGAAAAGATGGAATATTAGCAAAAGCACTCAAGGTAGACTTCATTTATTAACTCTTGTGTTTTGGCTGATTATTCTATTGGGAAACTGCTCCTTGAAGTTTTTCTGATGATTTATTTGGAGATTGTGGATTCTTTCATTTTACAATGACAATGAAAATTAGTTTATTGAGACGTGGCTTGGGCTGACTTTAAATGTTTTACGAATTTTTTTGATGGGCAAAACTTTGTTGATGCTGTGATCGTTGTGTTCAATATCTGGTTTTTATTGATTCCCATTGGGAATTATCGTTTGCATGTGTGTTTACTGATCATGTCTGGTCATTGAGTTGTTAATACTTGGCAAATTAAACCCTGAGTAATAAGTTTAAACGTGCTTAGGTAGATGGCCATCAATAAAACTGCCTTTCTAAGGAAGCATAATGAACTTGTTTTAATTTGTTCTCTTTGATTTGACATTGCAATGTGTTACTTCTTTAGGAGCGTGTGGAAATAGAGCGTGTGAGAAGAGACTTTCTATGCAGTTCTTCACAAGCACTGAAGATGGATAACAATTTTGACGCCACAAGTGAAAGGGAATGCAGTGTGTGCCTTTTTGATTTACACCTTTCTGCAGCAGGTTGTCGCTGCTCTCCAGATAAGTATGCATGTTTAAATCATGCAAAACAGATGTGTCTATGTGGTCTGGCTACCAAATATTTCTTATTTCGCTATGACATCAGTGAATTAAATATCCTAGTAGAAGCATTAGAAGGGAAATTGAGTGCAGTATATAGATGGGCAAGACTAGATCTTGGATTGGCCTTGACATCTTCTATCTCTAAAGATAGTTTGCAAGACAATAAATTATCATGTGCGCCAGAAGGAACTACATTGAAACTAATGAGATCGAAACCTGATTTGGATTTTCCTAAACATATTGACATCAAAATGGCACCAACTAAGGCTTCTGGGACTGCTTTCATATCAAGAAAAACAATGCATGAAGTAAATGAGAGGCAAAGTCATGACTCAAGGATAAATAAAGGGGAGTCAATCCGTGTCTCTAGCAATTCAAAAACACAAATATGCCAGCTATCTCAAGAAGACTTATCTTATGCGGGAGACCTGACATTAGAGGATTGTGAATTTAAAAACCCTCCGGTGGTTCCTGATGACATCATTCTTCTTAGTGATGATGAAGGCGATGAAGCACAGGAAACAGTTGTTGGAAGAGCAAATGGAGGTTCTGTAGCTAAGTGTTCAGTACTATCTGACAGGTCAACTTCCAATGGTAGTTCTTGTACTGACAATAAGGACTCTATCTTGATTTCCCCGGTCACTGATGCAATAGCGATCAGTAAAAATAGTGTCAATTCCATCCCTGATGGTCAAAGGAAGAAATGTTTATTTGAACCTGTACAAGTGAAGGAAGGCCATCAACAACATAGAGAAATAGTTCTAGGATGTAGTGCACAGGGCAATGCTCAAGATTCGTTAGTTATCAGAGATACCGTTAAAGATCAAATTACGGCAAAAACTGGGTGTCAGGATTCCCAGCAATCTGGTTGTGCTAAGCCCAGTGGCGAGGAGAAGATGGAAGGAAATGCCTTAAATTCTGTCTTGGAAAACGTGAGAAGTCTGGCAGGTGGTACATCTTGTTCACAGAATAATTTGGACAGGTATTTCCGTCAGAAGGGTCCTCGAATTGCCAAGGTAGTGCGAAGAATTAATTGCAACGTTGAGCCTCTAGAGTATGGAGTGGTGCTTTCTGGAAAGTCATGGTGTAACAGCCAGGCGATTTTCCCCAAAGGTATGTATGCCGCACTTTTTCTCTTTAAATGAGCCAGGAAGTGCAACAGTTTCTGTAGACAAAAAGGAGTCACTGATATGAGCGATAATTCATATGTTTGATGCAGGATATAGGAGCCGAGTTAAATACATAAGTGTTTTGGATCCAACAAATATGGGTTATTATGTCTCAGAAATATTGGATGCTGGACAAAACAGACCTCTGTTCATGGTATGGTATTTCACTTTCTATTTCTCATGTCTGGATTGGCTTAAATATCTATATGCCCTGTGATAATCCTTGAACCCATTTGCCGCTCCAATGGCTGTTATGCAACTGCCCCTGGGCTATTCAATTATGCTTGAAAATGGCCAATAATTGGCATAATGTAGTGGGCGATTAAACAAAACTGTTAATGGAACTTGACAGAACATGCTTCTTTCAATTTGGGTCACTTTGGAGCTTATTTGAATGGCCAAGTGGTACTAGTTATTTACTATCTGAACTCTGTCGTCATTATTTTCTGGGCCTTAAAGAAGAAAATCATACTAAATGAAAAAATATCTCTCTAAAGGCCTTCAGAATATATTGCTTTCATATAAACCTGGAGGAATATATTTTTTTGATAATTTACAGTAAACCTGGAAGAATATGAAATCCATTATTGGTATATAGTTAACAATGGCTGTAAGGAGCAAGCAAAAAGTTACAATTATATGGGTCATGGCATATCGAAGATTCCTTGTAGCTTACAATGGAAAATGTAGTGTTTTTCAGACACAAAAATGTCACATGTCGAGACATGCCTCCTAGATTAATGATAAACAACTTGTATTAGTTGCCTTGCCAGGATATAGTGGTTATGAAATAGTATATAATTTAGATGCTTATCTTGGACCAAACAATGCGGTTGGCCATAAGATTGTGATTGATGTTATTATTGTAATTGAAGGAGAACCCTGGCTAACGATTATGGTCCTACATGTTTCAGGTTTCGTTGGAGCATTGTTTGAGTGAGGTATTCATTCATGTTTCAGCAGCTAAATGCTGGGAAATGGTGAGAGAAAGGGTGAATCAAGAGATCACCAAGCAACATAAATTGGGAAAAACAAATTTGCCTCCTTTACAGCCTCCTGGAAGCCTTGATGGTCTTGAAATGTTCGGGTTTTCCTCGCCCTCTATTGTGCAGGTAAAATCATTTCCTTCGGTTTCCTGGATGATACCTTTGTCTAAAGTATTCAAAATTTTATATTCCATTTCTCGGAACAGGCAATAGAGGCATTGGATCGAAACCGTCTCTGTACAGATTATTGGGACTCTAGGCCATATTCCAGGCCTCAAGGTCAAATACCACAACATAGTCAACCCAAAGAAAATGGAAGCCATCCTTTACCTGACGGAGTTGCTATAGTGCTCAGAGGCCTTTTGGAGAAGGCTAATCCAGAAGAATTGTCCGCTCTGAGTCGAATTTTTAATGACAGTGAGCTAACAGTTGATCCGGGCTATATAGGTAAACTTGTCAACGAAATCGAGACTTGCCGTAGATGACAATTAACCCGTAGAGCGTATGCATCACAAATTTTTTGAACCTTGTAAATTACAAAAATCTCACCTTTTTCACATGTACATACAACAACACTCGACCTTCCCAATTCTTTTTTACTTGAAAAAAACGAGGAAAGAGACTGCCACCTTTTTTTTTTTTTTGATATTTTGTACGTCATAGAGCTCATTCATAACAAAGTAAAAGCTGCTGGCTGTTAATCCAGTAGATGGTATACTCTTATTTTTTTTTAAGATTCATGAATATTACAAATTATTGGCAGTGTTTCTGTAATGCGTGGGAAATATGAAAGAGAAGTTCTGCGTTTTGCATATATTTCTTGCGTTTTGAGTATGTTATTTAGTCCTAATTTGGTACGCGTTTTGTTTATTTGTTGTTTTGATAGATTGGTTGTTTCCGTTCACTCATGACTTGTTCAATTATTCCAGGAATATTCTTCTCATCTTCTTTTAATTATTAAATTCGGTCCTTTTATTTTTTTTTTCCTTGTAAAGAAAAGTCAACTTAAAAGTGGTGCAACAGTAGATGGCATTGCCACTAGACACATTGATGCAGAACTCTGCTATGTCCTAGCAGGTAGCAGATATTTTCAATCTAGGTAAGCTGGCAAGGTTGTTACAAATCGTTACACTCTCATCCTAACTAGAAATATCATGTTGCTAGCATGGAAATATCTAGTTCTAGTACCTTTTAAAGTCAACTTGAACATAACCTGTTTACGCTTAGTTTTTGTATCTTGTATCAGAAACTTATATTTTGTTTCTTCATTTTCTTGCAATTCAATGAAGATTTCTTTCGAAGCTATTGAGCTTTGTTCATGGTACCAGAGCCAAATGACACGAAAGAAACAAAAAAATGTTATAATTGCAAATCCATATGAATATGAGGTAAATCGAAGTGATGAGGAGCATGAAATGCAAAAAAGAGTCTTCAACAATGAAAATCTAGGTTAGGTGCTTGTGAATACTCACTTCACTGGAAGTCAAAATTATCTTTCTTGGAAGAATGCATTATTGGAGCTCTAATTGTACAACATTTTGTCCTGCGAGAGTAAAAAAAGTTAGGTGAGAAAACCTTAGAGTATAAAAAGTGGTAGAGAGAGGATTGTTTGGCGACTAGCTAGATTTTATATATATTTCAAAAGATTTTGTGGAAGGCTTCACTTATATTGATTCAACAAGAAAATTACGGAAGGGGCAAAAGAGACATAAACATGCTGGAGCAAGGAGGTCTTTCTGTAATTCACTATTTCAACAAATTTTAAGAAGAATGGGAGATGAACTCCTACTTTATCGATCGATTCCAAACTGCAAACAAGGAATAAAGACTTGTGATTGTAATGCCTTTGGCAAAATTATGGATCAGGATCAATAGGAAAAGTTGATGCAGTTTTTAATGGGATTACATTCCAACTATGATCATGTTAAAGATTAGATACTTCTTTTGGATCCTTTTCCTAATCTTGATAAGGTGCATTCTATGCTGAGCGGAATAGAGAAACCAATCAAGGAATCTAACGCAAAGGCATTTGAATTGACCACTTTTTCTATAGTTAATTTGATGTTGCAAATGCTCAATATAGGCATCGAATTTGATAAGAATAAAATGAAGTGTGCTCACTGTAGTGTTACAAGGCATACAAAGGAAATTTGTTTAAAAATTCATGGCATTTCATAGTAGTGGAAAGAGAAGTATAAAGGTAAGCTTTCTGCTCCTTACGGATCATATGCTAATTAAAATTCTACTATATGGATCCATATATGTTGAATAAAATGGTCTAAGAAGTTTGTCTGAAGATGATGAAGAATAAAGAGGTTGTAGAATCACCTATGAATCAATTTGCCAATGATGTTGATGTTTTTGCTGGTTTTTCGGGTAAGTTACCTACAATTTCTTATACCTGGAAGTGTTGCAAGTGCTCACATGTGCCGCCAAAATAATTTGTTTATTGATTTTCATCCCACGCATAATACACATACAGTTCACTTGCCAAATGATGGTGAAGCTACAACTATAGAGTGTGCAAGCAATGTACGACTAGTTAGTTAATGTCCTATATGTCCCTAGTTTCAAGTACAACATGCTTTCAGTAAGACAACTTGCCAGAGATAGCCAACATTGCATTAATCTTGTGTGGCACATACTATTATCTATAGATACTGTAGCAAGATCAGGGCTATAACATGGTGTATTTATGGCTTGTACCTATTGGATAACACATCTTTCTCTGGAGAAACTTTGCAGAAAGTTCAGTTTTGTAATAATGTTGTAAACAATGTCACAAGTACTTCTAATTGGCATCATAGACTAGGCCATGTCTCTTTACATATTCTATGTCATATTCCTGGAATTAAAATAGTTGAATGTACTTTTACAATGTGAAGTTTGTGCTAAGAAAAAATTACATAGACCTTCTTTTTAAAATAGTACTACTTCTACAATGCATAATTCCAATTGGTTCATGTGGATCTATGGGGACTATATAAACAAATGAATCTTACAAGAGCTTCTTATTTCCTAACCATTGTTGATGACTTCATAGGAGTCATTTGGTTATATTTTCTTACTCATAAGAGTGATGCTGTGTTGGCCATTGAGAATTTTCTAAATATGATAAATACTTAATTTCTACTAAAGTTTAGATTATTCGGAGTGATAATTTATGAATTCCAAGAGTAATTATTCAGTTCATCCAAAAAAAAACTATTGCTTCAAAGGACTTACAATTATACACCACATCAAAATGGTATGGTTGAGTGCAAGCATAAACATCTTTTGGAGATAATGTACGAGGGCATTATTACTTGAGTCTCGTATGCCTTCAAAAAACTAGAAAGAGGCAGTGCTCTATGCTACATCTATCATTAATGTGCTTCCAACCAAAGTATTGATTTAATTTGAAATCCCCTTATGAGAAGTTACATGGGAAATTACCTGAATATGAAAAATTTCTTGTGTTTGATAAAGTCTGTTTTTACAAGCTATTACATGTACTCATAAACTGGCATAAGGAGCACACAAAGGGTTTTTTTATGGGATTTTTCAGTTGTTAGAAGGCTTTTAAGGTCTATGACCTAAAGTCGAAAAAGCTCACAGTGTCTCGAGATGTTCAATTTTGTTCAATTCTCTAATTGTGATACAGATTTAACTTTTCCTACTTTAGTGGAAAGGATTCCAGTGTAGTTACATTTGACTGTAGAAGTTGTGAGAAAGTTAACTAAACAGGGGAATGCTCATGTTTAGTTGAAAGATTATGTGAGTAATGTTGATTTAACCAATCATTTTGGTTTTCTTTCTACCATTATTCAGGAGAAAGAACCACATTCATACAAAGAGGTTAGCCAAAGTGATAAAAGGATTTTGGCAATGGAGCAGGAATTATCTACATTAGAAAATAAACATACCTGGAAAATCTGTTATCTACCACCAAATAAGAAGCTATTGTCTAGTAAGTGGATTTACAAGTATCTTTTTAATGGACAAATGGATAGATATAAAGCTAGGCTTGTGGCTCGGGGTTCAACTAAGTTTTTGGTTTGGATTACTATGAGTCATTTATCCTTCTGACTAAGACTGCATATTGTTAGAATGTTTATGATTGTGGGTGGATCCAAACAATGGAAAATACATCAGATTAATGTCAATAATGTCTATCTTCATGGGCATATCGAGGAAGATCTTTACTTTTCACCACTAAGGGGATATAAGAAGGCAGGAAAGGGCAAGGTTTGTAAGCTTGTTAAGACTTTGTATGGCTTAAATCAGGCTGGTTGCTAATGGTACAAAGAAATTTCAATGCATTTGTTGGCTTTTAGGTTTACTAGATCATAGGCAGATCAATGTTTGTTCACTATGCGATGTGGTGGTGATTTCTAGCTTTATTAATTTATGTAGATAATATTCTACTAATGAGTTTAAACACTCAACTTGTTATTAACACAAAGAATAGTTTACACTTCTCTTCACTAAAAGATCTTGGTATGGCAAGGTATTTTTTGGGTGTTGAGGTTATAAAAACAATTGATGAGATTTTTCTTATCAAAAGTCAAATACATTACATACTTGCTTAAAGATGTAGGCTTGCAGAATTGTGTTGAAGCGGCTAATCTTTTTGAGATAGGAATAATTTGGCCAAGACTAATTTGAATTTGGTTGGCTATTGCGATTCAGACCAGGGAGGATGTAAAGCTAAAAGGAGATCAATTGCTGCTTATTTTTTGGGCTAGCACTTGTGTATTGAAAAACAAAGAAACAAGCTATAGTGAATAGGTCCACGGCTGAGTCATAGTATCATAGTATGGCTGACACTTATTGTGAAATCAAATGGCTGACATACAAATTTAAGGACTTACAAATTGAAGTGAACTACCTATACCCTTGCATTGTGACAGTGCCGCTGATGTTGCTATTGCGAAGAATCCAATTTTGCATGGTAAAATGAAACATATGGAAATGGATGTTCGTTTTATCAAAGATATGATAATAGATGGTTTTATCTTTAGGGTAAACTTAAAAAAAACTATGTGGTTTAGGTCATCTTCAAAAGGGACTTGTAATTTTATGGGTCTCAAAACGGGACCTGAAGTTTCAAACTGTTAGCAAAACAAGGATTTTTTCCTTACACCGTCAATTATGATGACGTGTCAAGAGGCATTTTTGGAAAACTCAATTATCCTTCATCTTCCCCTTTCCACCTTCTTCGCCTGATCCCTAATCTCATTTTCATGGCTATTTCTTTCATCTTCTCGCCACCCAAACACTTTGATATAACGCACAAGAAGGCTTTGGTATGTTTTTATTCCGTCTTCAAGCCTCTTTGCAGGATTATGGAAAGCGTTGATTTTATTTGTATTTATCTCGCTCATTCCTTGAACACCAGATCTAATTTTAGTATTCTTCTTAAGGTGTGGAATTTTCACTCTCTTTGTTTCGATTCCCTTGACGTTGCCACGGATGAGAGTTTTAGCTACCCTTTACATACCATCGGTGGGATTGAAGCCGTAGGTTCAATAAATAGATTGCTAGGTTTGAGGAAACTAAGCGCTAGCAGTCGCACAACTAAGGCAGTGTACCTATCGTTGACAAGTTATAGTTCTGGTTTTGTCCAGGTTATCGATCCTCGGGAAAAGTAACAAACAACCGGGTTACTCGAGATTTCTCTATGTTTGAACGACCAAATAGGGTTTGTGAAAAGTTAGTTCTAATCCTATACTAAGTTAGTGCCAAGATCAACCTAACAATCTGTTATGCT
>CAOJBI010339425.1:0-17105 GCA_948277035.1 Euphorbia corollata
AAAAAAAAAGATGCAAAATATCATGTATAACAGGACAATTAAGACTCGAAAAGAGAGGTTAAGGTAAAATTTTAATGAATGAAAACTACTAATTTACTACATGATAAGCGAAGCTGCCGATGATCGTTTTCGAACTCTGCTCTCTTTTCGCATTTCTAGTTGATGAATTAATCTGATTCTTGAATCAGCTCATCAACTAAATAGATATCAATCTGTCCTAATGTAAAGAAACCCGGATATCTTCTACAAGCAGAGGCGAGTATGTTTTTCCTCCGAAAAGGAAAAACGTTTTTTATACGGTACAAAACCTTTCATACAGTTGTTTGAAGATGCTGATCTTTCGAGTGGTTTTGGGGTGTGCTCTTTCTCGTCGTTGTTATAGGACTCGCTGTCCATATTTCTCTCTGCGGTATCACTCTCGTTTAATGATCCCGAATTTGAACCCGTCCAAGATCCTTCCTTTTGAATATCTTTCTCATTGGAATCCTGAATTACCTTCACAGTTTCTTGTTTGGGGAATGGCCCAAGAGGAAATGGTAAACCTCCATAGAGAGACCATGAATGAGCTCCATCATTTGATGGGTGTGATTTTGGACTCCCTGTGATTAATACAGTCCTACCAAAGAGCTTGAGACTACGAGTCGATGTATCCTCAACTAGACCATCTTCCGAAACATAGTGTGGGAGCAAGGCAAGTTTCGGGACCTTAAAAGGACAAAAATACTAATCAATTCAAGAGATCTTAATAACAAGGTAAACAAAATATGCTTCTTCATGATCGAGCCGGTACCTTTGGGGATCGCTCAATGTCATTAGCTGCGTCTATTATCATGGCAGCTGATGGAGACCCGTCATCTTCAGATGTCGGGTTGGGTTCAGAGTTTGTCATGCGAGGAGAGTGAGAACCACCAGCACATGAAACAGGCGATAAGCTACAGTTTGGTGTGTTTGAATCGGTAGAACCAAGTGCATCAGAACATACTACTGACAACACCGAGATTGGGGATTGGTTCTCATGGTCTGAAATCGAAGGGTTTGGGGACAAAGATCTAAGCGATTCTTTGTTAAGTGAATGGGGCATTTTGCGAGGGTAAGGATGGGTAGGTTTCCGCTTGGGACGGGGAGGAGGGATTTCGATAGGTTCGGCTGGACTTGTGTTGGTGCCACTTGACTCTTTCTCAATCTATAACACAACAGCAGCAACAAGTAAGAACATATGGAACACAAAGATGATCAGTGAACCCGAGTAGCAACGTTTTTCGCGTCTTTGGGTCACTAGGATGAATTAAAACTTACTTCAGGGCATAAAGATACTGGAAATAGAGCAGTAAACCTTAGAGAAGAATTTCTGAGCATGACTTCGAATCTGAACAGCAGTTTTGCTTCCTACATGCTCTGTTGCGAGAAAGAAAATACAATACATCAACACATTGATCCAAATACGAAAAGTTGCAAAACAAATTACAATACTTCGCAAAAAATATATACCTTCAATCCGTCTCCAGGCTCGACCGTAGAGTTTTAAAGCTTCGAGGAACTTTTTATGCTCTTCTTCCGTCCATCTTTCTCTTTGTTTAGTGATAGTGTAAGGTTTCCTCACCTAAACAAAGCCGAATGATTGAAACGGATGTAAAGGTTGAAATTCATATCACTATGAGCTGAAATGCAGCAGAACCAATTTATAAAAAGAATAAAACCTTGGGAGAAAAGTCATTCCCACAAGAAAATTGCTCTTTAAGCACTGTGCTAGTGACAACATGAAGACCAGAATTTAATGGAACTCCATTTCCTGCTGGAAGAGCCGAATTTGTTCGAGAGCCTTCACACTCATCCTGTTATTAATGCATCAGACCATTAATTATCACTCAATATCATACCAAATCCGAAAATCTTTCAAGTTTGATTAGATTCATGTCACGAACAACAGGTTGTTAACAAGTTAATACTACTTGGGAAATCCAAAATCATCTTAATTCTTAACAGACCAAAAGTCATCATCAAGTGAAATTAACAGAAAAAAATATGGAATTCTTTATAAAATCGCAATTTCTATATAAAAAAATAACCTATTATTTTGCTTCACATTCCAATTAGAAAAGTATAGTTGGAGGGAATTCATAGTAAGCTCCATAGAGAGCTCAAGCCGAAGAATTAAATATGACTAAAATGATTCCAAGAAACTATCTGGTTTAGATCTGATTTCTAGGTTACTGCAAATAAGTCGAACTTCACTTCTGTGATTTTCGTTTGAAATGATAAATTACAAACTGAACCGCGAAAATTAAAATCTTAAACTGAAGGAGAAGATAAATTAAACAAATACCTGAACAGCCATAGCAGCGGAGACCGCCAATCCTCCTAGCATACAAGATCTTTTTCTAATAAAAAGATTATCCCTATCAGAGCTATAAATGATGACGATACGTCTTCTTTATCTGTTTCGCGACCATTCTCAATAAGCGATTCATAAATCTATCAATTTCCCCAAATTTTCGAGCTAAATTGATCCTCCTAAAATAATATTTTCCGCCAATAACAATAAAAATCGTCCAGAGAACTCGAACACGCCCTGATCCAAACAAGCCAACAGATTATTAAAAAAAACTCGAAATCAATGAAACCTCGACCTCCAGCTCTACCTAATTTTCAGAAAACAGAAATAACAGTTCAGAACTAAAAATTGGCAATCACCTGAGAAACCACGCCGGAAAGCTCTGCGGTGCAAAAGTGAAATAGAATACTACAAATAAATTGATGAAGAAGAACACTACGATTGATGATCGAAACAGAAGAAACAAAGTGAAGCTCAAAGAGAATTAGAAGATGAAGAGAGAGAGTGGGGAGGGGGAGAGAGCGAGGAGGCAGATAACAGAGACTATATGGAAAATAAAAGGAGCAGTGAATTTGTGGTAAAAAAGGATGCCAAGCCACGTCGGATATTAATATTTATGTAAAAATAAGAAAAACAAATAGAAAGCTCGAGAATTGGATTGAATCTTATGGCTCACGTCCAAAGACAAGTCGGACACGTGGCATTGGTTTGTTTGTGTCTTTCCGCTTTTTATTACTCAGCGTGTTTAATTTGGTGGGACAAATTATTTTCTTTTACACGCGCCCACCCTTCTCTCTAACTGTACTTGCCACTATTTCGCGGACACGTGGGATTCCACAACATTTCTTCTCTTTAATTTTGTGGTTCTTATTCATTTGCCTGCGGCCAAATATGGGTAAAATGGTCATTTGGTTATTTCTTTTTCCACAAATCAATGCACATTTTTCATTAGGCTGAAAGATAATTAGTCAAAATATTTACTTTTGCACGTGGTTGAAATTATGAAATATCGCACAGATTTTAGTCCATTTTTAAACATTAAATTTTAAAATGTATATGAAATAGTTTTAAATTTTAGAATCGGTTACTTCTTAAGAAATTTATAAATTGATGATCGAACATCAATTTAAATATAAATATTATTTAAAGATATGGTTATAATTAAAACACATCCAAACTATCCCGTCATAAAAAATATAGTGGAGTAATAGAAAAATGAGCAGCACCGTTTAAAATCATCACTGTATACATATCTATATTTTACATAATATCTTAAATAGTAAATAAATTAAATATATTGTAAACTCAATATTTACTTCATTTTAAATGTGCCCTTTAAATTGGAATTCCTTTATGGCGACTAGTTCTTAAGGATGTGATAATGTTAAAGCGTAACTATTTTTTCGGAGTAATTAAATAATGTAAATAAATATCAACATTTCTTTAAAACAACAAACTGAATGCATGCTACAAGATTGTGTCCTAATAAACGTGATTAATATGTTCCATGATATTTTTTTTATTTCTGTTCACGAAGAGTGTCAAGTGAGCTTTTTTTATTATTGAAAATATACGTCATTCATAAAATCACGAGATAATTGTAGCTTTAATTAAAGGTGAATGAACATCAAGTTAAACTCCATATACGTTAAAGAATTAGTTGTTTTATTTACTAATTATGTAATATAATCCGTAGATTAAGATACATGAACTAGTGTAACAATACTAAAATTAGTTTACCGGACATAAAACACCGGGTAAAACACATTACACATTATATTGTGGATTTTTTAATTCGAAATCTTTAATGGGGACGGAAAGAGCATTTCACAACCCAATCAATGCCTGAACCAGATAAGTTAAAATGAGTTTTATTTTACAATAAATATAATAAACATTCAACTTATTAAAATGAATACAATCAAATTACAACATGATATAAGAACACAAAGACTCGTAGTTTTCTTATATTACTGTCATACAAACAAAATAAATGTTAACTTATTTTGGTTTTTATCAATTAACAAGTGATGTTTTAAATTGAATTAATACCAATTAAATTGTATTTTAATTTAGGTTAAATATGCATAGTTAGCCCAACGAATTAGGCATTTTTTACTAGATGAATGCTCCAACCTTTAAAAATATATGACATCACTTTAAACTCGGTAAAATATAACTCTTGATCCCCTTCCTCTATGTCACGTGTCAAGTTCTGATTGGAAGAAATACTAATATAAAAAAAGTCAGTGACATTGATTCATTTTCTACATTGGCATCGGTTTTGAACTGACGTTATTGTTTGTGACGCCATTGCTTTTTGGGGAATGCCTTCGGCTCGAAAACCACGCATTTTCATTATTTCAAGCCTTGTATGAAATATTGTGGTCCGTTTTTAGTATATAACCTGCAATACCTTTCGATGGACTCAGTTCTCAATGAACTGACCCCATTGATGTAATATTTATTTTATATTCGTTTTCTTCCACATTGACTTAAACTTTTAATAAAGAACTTCTGTAATACTCGATCAAATTTTATGTCATTTCCCCATAATAAAACAGTTATTGAACTTCACTTCTAAAATATAGAATCAAATTATAACTAATCCAAATTACACAACACTTCATTTATAATCGCGGCTTCCACTAATATTTTAACAAAAGCAACTTCAGTTATAAGATACACACAAGCATATACCAAAAGCACCGATAATATGTTATTTATCAGTAGAACATAATGTTACACCAATTATCTAACACTTCAAGGAGACAAATATTGCAAATCTCGTAAAATATATTATTTGGAATTGGAATAAATAAATGGTAGAACTAAATGATAGGTTAGGCAAAACGAATGGTGAGGAAGGGCGAGTAGGCAAAAAAATCATACACGCGAGAATGGTGAATGTAGATACTCAATTATGCACAAAATATAAAACGTAATAATTATATAAATTTGATATTTTTGTGAGGAAGAGAAAAGCTAAAATATCCAGAGCCCCTTAAAAAAAAGATAGCCATTAGTTGTGGATCAGAAAAAAGTCAGGATAATTTTATTTTCATTTCTTTTGAAAATAGATATTAAATTTACCATTTTAGAAAAAGAGGTAGATTAAATATATTAGTTCAGGTGACTTTCCTTGCACTTTTTGCCACGTCAGATGCACTGGCCGCCCTTACCAAAGTAATACGCCACGTGTAAGGAGAAAGAAACTAGAAAGAAGGAGATCAATGGTTCTTGGCCACTCGTTTTCTTTATTATAGCTGGACATTATTTTTTTTATTCTCAAAAACACATTAGCCCGTATGTTTTTCCTTCCCATTCTTTGTTTAAGGGTATATACATTTCATTTTACCAACAAAAGTTACAAACCTTCTATATAAAATGAATTCAATTAAATTCCTTCAAATTTTAGGTTTTCAAACACACCATTAAAAAATTTTTGTAACGAGTTTATTTGTTGTGATCGATTTTATTTGAGTATAATAAACTCTTTCTTCCTCATATTTACATTTTATATCAGAACCGTCACAGTATGTCTTTCTTATTTATTTTCTAAATTAAGCATTTTTTTTATGTATGCCCTCAACTTTTATTTGAATTCTTGAAGTTCTCTAATCTTCCATTTGGACACATCTACCCATTGAACGGTCAAAAAAATTCTTACTTGCTAGTCATAAGTTTGTCATTGAAAAAGTATATTATCTGAATTCTCCATTCAAAGGTGATGTTCAACTTCATGGAAAATCTGCATATATAATAGACAACAACCTTATATGTACATGGTTATGGTAAATATGTTCTTTGCAATAATATGTCATTTGTATATGTGTAAATAACTTGATGTAACAAAAACAAAAATACGATATGTAATTAAAATTTGCAAATGAAAGATCTGGGTTTAGAAAAAATCTTAATAAGTCAAATTGAAATATCAATCTATTAATGCAAGAAAAAACAGAATTCATATGATGCATTAATTTAAACTATGTTAGTTGGCAATTAAATTCAGGACCCTTTGCATAGTATCTCGATCCTTGAAGAGAATCAAAACAAATTTGATGGTTTTGTGATCATATAAATTAAATAATATGTTTTCTTATAAAATAACTAATTTATTAATTTACAGTAAGCGTTATAGAAATGAATTTTATCATTTTTATATAAATATAGTATCATTTAATTTAATATAATTTAATCATGTCGTGATTTTTATCTTTGAAATAATGTGGGACTGTTAAAAATAAGTTATTGTAAGATTTTTACTTTTTATTAGATTGACGTTTACTCAAACTAATACTAGATTGATTGACTCTAACAAAATATTGAACATTTAATTTAAATGCATACAGCAAATTATTTTAAAATATCTTAATGCTTAATTCGTAAAATAAAAAATGAAAATTTTTGAAATAATTTCATCATTATATTAGAAGTAAAAAGAAACATTAGCTTAATAATCTATTGTTATGACTTATTACAAGTAAAAGATGACATCAATCAACATCTTCCATAAATATGAAATAAAACACATTAATTTTATATGTCTTTAGAAATATACTCATATATGTGTCGTAATCATATGTCTGTAATCACGAAAAAAGAACAGTGTTGTGAGGCTTAAAAATAAATAAAATAAAATTGAAGATAATGCTATTTAAACAAAAAAAAATAAACTAAATTAATTAGGTAATGGACAAAGTGGAGAATTAAAAAAGAGATAATGGTAGAAAAGTAAGAAGACACGTGTAAGTAAGACAAAAGAGGACTTAAAGCAGATATTATGAGAATAGAAACATAATAAGAAAACTGATGGCAGAGAAAAAAGACATGGATCAGATTGTACAATAAAGCGTTATAGGATATGCCACATGTCACTTAACGTGGAACTTTCTAGTCAACATTCAAACGAGAGGCTCAAGATCTTTCTCTTAGATATTCTACTTTTTCTTTATTTATTTTCTTTTATGTTCCTACAAATAAATGTATTTTTATATTTTAAAAATTAAAATAAAAACTCATTATTAAAATCAAATTTTTCTCGATGGACAATTTAATTGTTTGATTATATTTCATGAATAGTAAAATGAATTTATGTTTTATTTGTTTTAAGTCCAACAAAATGAAGTTTTAGTTAACAATTTAAAGTAAAATATAATTATAATAATACTAGTTCTAAAAAGTTTTGAACCGATTGCTTGATTAACGAAATTAAAATTGTAATGGTCAAATTTTTTTTGTTATACTTTCACTATTACTAATTAATAAATATTTGGTTATATATTAATTAATAAGCTATTGATATCATTTTTTAATACCACAGTAGGAAAACATATGAATACTGGAAAAGATAACCCAGCTCAATATAAATATTTAGGATACATAAATCTAAACTTTGTATTAATTGGGAACGAAATGATGTTTAAGAGGAATAGTTTTCCTGTTTAAATCACAATAGTATAAACTATAAAACATGCATGTAAACTAACACATATCAAATTAAAATTTGTACATATTTTTACAGAAAAGAATTTGAATGAGCCACAAATTTATTTTCTAATAATCTCCACCTGTTCTTCGTGAGCATAACAAATGAATTAAGTTAAATTGAATTGTGTATGAGTCATCAATATCATTTATTAAATTTTAATAATATTACAAGATGAATCATAACAAAAACTTAGTGGTGTCATATGTAATAGAATATTAGAAATGACAACTAAAAATAGTCTGATTTAGAAATTTTCAAATGATTTAAGATGAGTTTTTGTATATCTTAATTTTAATTTTAGGAAGAAAATCTATTTTCTCTTGGCTTGTTTTTTTTTCATTTATTTATAATTTAAAAAAATAATATTTATATTATTTCATAAATAAAAAGGGATAGAGAAACAAGGGAAGAAACAAGAAAAATGGGATATTCAAAGAACATATAAAAAAATTAGTCTTAACAGCAAAAACCTATATAAATAAGGTATTATCTATTTTTTGGGTTAATAAATAAGGTATTATCTTCTTCTTCTTCTTTTGATAAAATAAGGTATTATCTAGGCAGTATGTGTCAAAATATAAGAGGGTGGGTAGTTAGTAAAAGGGGGTCCCAATTTTTGATGTTTTCTTGAGATATTGAATTTGTGGCTCGTTTTTATTCCGCTTTTGTTGCTGTTATTGTCATGATTCCCGATTTGAAATTTTTGACCTTTTTTTCTGTATTAAATAAAAATTGTATTAGTAACACATAAATCTGGACTTCGGCAATATGTGAGGACTTGTTATATATACATAGATAGTTTTGTTAACTTGCCCCGAACATTTTATTACTCTCTTCAATTTTTACAAGGTTCTTTCAATCCCCGTGGCTTGATAAGAATGAGTCAAATTATTCCATGCACGTAACGTAACGTATCATATTTTAAAAAGTCAAACGAATCAAAACTTGACATGTGATTTAATTTAAAATTTCTTAATCTAAAATAAAAGATCGTTGCATTTATTTTGCTTCTTATTCCTCACAATTCAGATAGGGATAATGATTCGGTAATGGATTTCAATTTGTAATTGCAAATTCAAATTTCTAATTTCATGAAGAAAAAATAATCTAATTGAGAAAAATTAGTTTGTATTTATAGAAAATCTGGCTAGATCTTAAAAATCGCAGATCGCAACTCAAAGTTCCATTAAAAATTAAATTGAAAGAATGTACATAAACACGGGATAATATAATTTCTTTCTTGCAAAAATTACCTAATAAAAACAAAATACAATAATCAACGTGATAAGGGCGTCTCCAACCCCACGCCAAATGTGGGGTTGGAGGGATTATAGTGCTCCAATGGAGCACTATAATTCAATGCTATTTTATGGCATTGCTACAGTACAATGCCAATAATGGTGTTACCATGCCAATAATGGTGTGGTACTATAGCAGTTCCAAAAGTTTTTTTATTATATTTTTAATTTTGTTGTATTTTGATTCATTTTATATAAGTTTTTTTTATATAAATGTAATATAATAATAATAAAAGTCAGGTAGAAAGTAATAGAATAATAATATTAAAGTTTGGTGTAAAAATTTGGAGTGAATGGTTGGAGATGTGGATACTGTAGCAACACCAAATTATAGAGGAAAATAGGATTTGGTGTAAAAATATGGGTGTAGGGTTGGAGATGGACAAGTACTTTATTTTCTAGCCATGTCCAATCAATAGAAGTGCAAACCTACATATATATAACTATTATGAGTATATCAACTGTCATATTATTCAGCATTTACTACATTTCATCTCCAAAACATGGCCAAAAATTGAAGATGGGAAGTTTATTTTGAAATATAGAGACACGTAATTCAACTCTACAAAAAAAAAACCACCAACCCCTCACCCCAACCCCGCCGTTCTCTCTTTTGTGCCCGGTGAGATACTAATCATGCATAATACACTACTAGTCCAATTTGGCTTGCTTAATAGAACATTATAACGTAATTAGTGTCCAATTGCTGTATATAGATCTTCTTGTCCAGCATTATGGCTTGGTTTGTTTGATAAAGAAGTCGAGCCCACTCAACTTCAAAAACATGTAATGTGGTTTGTCTGTTTTGCAAAAAGATTCGGGCATAATTTTTTGAAGTTTACCCTTTTTTTTCTTAATTTACGCATAGGCAACCAGTACCTGATTTAGGTTTCACTTGTTTTTGTCAAGGTGTCCATCCTCAAGACCAAATATGCAAGCAGAAGGATAATAAAGTTTTTCAGGTATCTGACTCATGGTACATTATATCACCAAATTTCTGTACATACATAAAACCAAGTTAAACTAATTGTACCTGCAATGGGAGACTGAGTTTCTCGAGATATGTTCTCTGATTTTGTACCAGCATGATCCCCACTTTCAATCTCTAAGGATGATGAATGAGCAGCAGAAGGTGAAGCCAGGTCTTGGAACCCAGAATTAACTGAACCTTTTTGACAATTTTTCCCACAGTTGAAATCTTGACCTTTCGTGTCATCTGGTTCCTCAAAAACAGATGAACGTGGTTCAAAATATGGAGAATCCAAAATTATCTGCGGCTGTCGACTTAAAAAGTTCAAACGCATGTCACATTGGATGAGCTTTTCAAAGTGTCTATTTAAGAGCCCTTGTGGACATTGCAGAAAATGTTGCCTACACAAGCAAAACACCATATCCTTCAGTGAGTTTTGTTTCCCCACAAGCTAAATGCAGTGGTATTAGAATAAGGCCTTATTCTTTTCAATTTCTATCCAGTTCGGGTTCAATCATTTCATTTAAGTTTCGGTCCAGACATTAGCATCATTATTATTATCAATACAAATAATCATGAATGATAATAACAATTAGTGATTAAGAATTAACAACAATAATTAATTCTAATTTTAATCATTATTATTCTAATTAATATTATTTTTACAAATTAACAATAATTTATAATTAATAACAAGGAACATAAATAGTGAGTAGTAGCAATCAAATAATAACAATTAATAATATTTATAATAATAATAATAATAATAATAATAATAAACAATATACGCAATTAACCATTAACCATGAACACATTACTATTATTATATTATATACAACATAAAATTGATCAAATTTAAAATGCATTCACTATGATTACTATAAATTGAATTAGTATAATAATATATTTATTATTTATATAACACTTTCATGATGTTATAATTTTTAATATTAACCACTAGTTATTTTTACTCATCATTAATACTAATGTTACTATAACTAGTTATTATTACTACTACAATTAGTATTTAAGTTTATTACTTTTTTTTATTGTTCTTGTAATTATTACTTTTTTTTTTTTATTCTTGTAATTATTATTCATAATCTAGGTACAATGAAAATGGAAACAAAGCCAAAACGAGCACCGGACACCATTTCTAAAAAAATAGGGTTGAAACTGTGGGGAACTGGTGATAATAGAGGGATGCATTTATAAAAAAATTTATACATATGCATTCATATGATTTTATTACTTTAACAATACAAGAGTAACACAATAATTAAAAGTGACACGATCGTATACTACAAGAAATCATAGTAATTCAGAGCGTAATGCACACTCAAAGTGCTAGGGTCTTGCTTCTCGCTTTTACATAAAGCGCAAAAAAAGTGCTCACTTAGAAAATAAAAAAGTGCACTATTATAAATTCATCCAAAATATTATAGGTTTAGAAAATTTATATATATAGTTACTTAAAACTAATAAATATTAAAAATATTACATGTCACGATAGTCCACAACAAAAAAACAAGTCATTAGAATCCAAAATTCATTAAAATAAAACCATGAGAACTTTTTTTCCAAAGTGGACGCTTTTGGTGCAGTTTTTTTTTTTGGCCAAAAGCACGTGCTTTTTGTACCCCTGCGCTTTTTGTTCAACAAAAGCGCATAGGATGCGCTTCGCTGCGCTGCTGACTACTGTGCAAGAAATCATGAAAATGTTCGCAAATTATTGATTCAGATTATTAATTGAAAAGGAAATGTTTAGATCAGAAGAGTGGTAGTAAAAAATTGGAGGATGATTTGCCTGAAGCAAACAATTTCCTATAATCACACAGGAAACTTCTCTTATAATTATTATTAAGTTTTTTAGTTAAGGTCCATGTGGTTTAGTGTAGTTGAAAAGGGCAAAGCCTAAAAGGTCAAAATAATGATTCTTTCGTAGAGCTGAATTTCAATACTTCAGTAGTTAAGAAAATGGATGTATCCAATGACAGCCAAAATGAATAACAAATTATAAAATGACCAAGAAACAAAGAATGATTAGCAAGTACAGAATTTTGACGGCAGATATTAAAAGATTGGACATTTTGACACAAATAGATCGAGTAAACAAATAAACACATTCAACAAAGACCAAAGATCTAATCATTGATGGAGATAGAAGTAAAGTTCGTAGTAGATACCTGTGTGTGCTAGCCTGTCCATTGGTAAAATCAGCAGTAGCTTGCCATAAGGTGTGCTTTCGGGGCTGTGGGTTGGTCTCCCTAAAGAATAGGGGTTGTCTAGCCAGCTGCATATCACACCAACAATGTTATCATGGGCGACAACCATAGTCACAGAAAAACACATATATAACCAATTAAAGGCAATGAAACTCATGCCAATACCACAACAGTCAACGTTCCAGGTGCATCTTCGGGATAGTTGGCTTTCAGAGCCATTATATCAGACCACTGGATTTCTATCTTACTCTTAAGACCACCTTCAAGAACTTCCCAGACCAGCTTATGCTTGGCAAAGTAACACTTCGCAACCAACTCCCCTTCATATCTTGAATTATACTGCCACCAATAACGACACAGAAAATGATAATGATAATGAAAGAACCATGACCAAACCATTACCATATTCACATCAAACACAACAGTAATATAAACATATAGCGCATTTATACCTCCCAGCTTCCAATCCTAAGAATAGAGGCAGGAAAATTTGAAGCCTTGAGCTTGTCACTGGAGACTGAAACAGTACTTGCCTTCGCTTCTTTAACAACCAAATCTTTATTTTCAGTTTTCCCAGCTACAGCCGTTGAAACAACCCCTTGGGAGAGCCTCATTTGGATCAAATCCAGAAGTGATGGGCTCTTTCTAAGCCGTAACCCCAGCGGGCTAGGCTCATCCAGAGGGTTGTATTGTGTACGCGGAACAGATAATGCATTGGCACCCGCACCCAACTGGCATAAAATCACCATAACTATTCAGAAGAAAGAAACAGAACATGCAACAAAACTATAAAGTGCAGATCTCAAACTTAAAATCAACCATTTTCCCAACAAAGAATTAAGCAACCTGATAAACCTTACAAGCTAAAAAGATCTCAAATTTGCTAGATCAAGCCAAAATACAGGAATAAAATTGCGCCCAATTGATTAAAAAAAAAAAAGTCAAAACACAGCCCAAAATACATCAGAAAATCGAGATTCAGTTTATTTAACCAACAATTTCAAATACCCTTAAGCACATAAATTAAATCCAAAAGACCTCAAGGAACTGCTTGATCCGTTAATTCTTATGTTCATCAATTTCTCACCTGTTGAACAGTTTGCGATGTCTTACATCTTTTGCTGAAAGGACCATGCTCTTCCTCCAAGGGATCTTCCACGATCTCTAATTTCACCGGTAACTTGTTTCCATTCAACGCCGTTTCTGAATCGGCCGGCAGATTTCCCGATTTCATCAAATGCACCATCGATTTTTTCTTTCACCAACGGAAAGTCGATAAATCGGGGGAAAATGGGATAAACTAAAATTAAATACTGAAAAAATCACAGTAAAAGTAGATCCGGAAGATCAAAAAGGATTCCTATACTGTTTTTTAAGGTCGAGCAAATTTTGGGGTTGAAAATGAAATTGAGTGAAATGAGAACCCTAGGAATTAGGGGCAAAGGGAGTAATTAACTGTGCATTTTGATGGCGTACACGTGTGAGACACTGTGTTTAAAATTTATTCCAATTACAAATTTGTCCTTTCATTTTATCAATGCCTAGCCGCATTACGTACAACCGCAAATTTATGCAGATGTATTGCCAAATGCATGAACTTCTTTGTTAACGTGGCTTAATATACTTTTATTAATTTGGAAACTTTTGAAAATTTACCATGGTATAAGTAAAGAGTTGTTAATATTAAAATATGATGTAAATTATGGTGATTTTGTTTTTAACAAAATAAATTTTATTTTGTCTTTTATCATTATTGGATCAATTCTTACAACATTGAATCGATAGTGATAAGAGGCAAAGTAATAAAGACGTTGTTTTTGACAAAATTACCATAAAATTTACCTTAAAATATTATCATTATAAATATAAATATATGTATTTTATAATGTTATTTATGTGATACGTATTAGGAAAGAGAAAAATAATCCTAAATCAGAATCCAAATCAAATGAATCTAGTTTTATATATATCATATTATTAATTTTGGTTCAGTTTAAAAAAACTCAAATTAAATTAATTATAATTAAATTTATTTAATTTTATATTAATTTATTAAATCTTTTTATCTTTAATTTATATTTAATATTTGAAAATTAAACCTTACAATGAATTATAAATGTTAAAAATTATTTATATTGATTTTTTAGTCACATTGTATTTGGAATTTATATTTTAAAAGTAAAAATATTCAATTTTAGTATATAAAATAGTATATTGGTTCAAAACCCAACTGAATTCAAACCGAATCAAATTATTTCGATTCAGTTCAAACCTTATTGAAATAATTAAGTTAGGTTATCGATTTATTTATGTTGTTCCTTTATCAGATTTTGGTTTTGATTTTAATTTTTAAACCGAACCGAACTTTATTCTTCCTAATATGTGCATCTCTAGTTTTTATCTATTAAATATAAATAAAAAATTAATGCTAAAATTAAACTAAAAACATACAATTTTCAATAATTGTTAGGCAATTCAGATTTCATTGAAAATAAAAATTTTAAATGTTTTATTTTAATTTTAAGTATCCTATCCTTTATTTTTGTGATTTCGAAACATATCGTTATTGAATCAAGACTCAAAACAAGATTTTTTTTTTATAAATTCACTATAATGTATATTAGTTTTCTAAACTTAACTAATTTTTGTGAGTTAATAAAATTGAACTATCATTATCTGAAATATCGATATCTTGAAAAATGAGTTTATGTAACATCTATAATGAAAAAACTGACTTAGATTATGTTTAAATGAAAATAAATAATCAAGCCCTTGAGACTGTTTTAATAACAAAAATCAAACAACAACTCTCAAAATAACACTTAAGCATAAACGTCCAAAGCAGGGAGTTTTAAAATGGTGGTTCCATCAATCTAATATTTTTTTTTGAAAGGGATCAATCTAATATTAAATGCCTAATTTTTACATGAATTTAGTTCCAAAGCCTATCAATGAAATAAACGGTGATTAACTATCAGAAATTATATATTAGGAAACAAATGTTTGGAACTTCGCGTTACACATTAACAATTTGTGTCCAGAAACAATTAAAATAATAAAAAAATAACAGCATTTCCGTACTTTTGAGAGGCGTACAGTTCATACCGATTAAAATTTTCCAAACTCCGGACGAAAGTTTGTCCTTCGGTATAGTAAGGCATAGATAATGTGGCGGCCGACATGTACGAGTTAGTGGATAAATTGTGGGGGCCAGTTATTTGTTAAAATGACGGCGGAGCTTGGTCATATTGGACACGTGGCGAAATATGATGAGGTTGCCTAGCAATTTTATGGTTTTGGGAGTTGACACGTAGATAGGTGAAATGGATAGGGTGGAAAGACGAAAAGTAGAGTATGATATGGTTGGAATTAGGGGTGTTAACGAACCGAGCCGAGCCGAAATCTGACAGATTTTCCAAATTTTACATTTTGACTAAATAAAAAATTCAAATGTAAAACTAAAAAAATAATAACAAAATGAATAGAAAAATATGATTGAATAAACATTTGATTACATAAAGTCATAAATTAAATCAATAGTCTCATTAGTAATATTATATATTATGTAAAAAATTAAAACGAACATGTTTGTCGAGTTTTCGAGCCGGGCTTTTAACACCCCTAGTTGGAATCAATAAAGAGGTGAAACTGTGAAAGTATTCAATGTATTTGAATTTCTATATGGATATAAATGCATTTAACTTTAATCGTAGTTAAAAATCAATCTGTGGTAGGTAAGTACTAAACATATCTTAAGGGGTCTTTGTTTTTGAGGAGTAACGCAAGGGTAAAGGAATAGAAAATATTAATTCTCGGTTTGTTTGGACATTTTATAAATTTTTGTTATCTAAATCTAATAAAGTTTTTCCGTTCCTACGTACCCTTTTCCGATCTCTCAACAATCAACGTTGATCGCTATAACCCATTACAGCCAGTTTCCAACAATTATCATGATTATCATGATCATCGACCCAACTAGCTATCATCGGAGATGAACTTTAATGTCACTTTTTGAAAAATTACATAGGGTAATTTTTCTTTTTATCACTTTTTTTGTTAGATTTTGAGTTCTACAATTCGTAAATTTTACAAATCCCAAAATAACAAAACTTTTTTTTGGTTTTACCATCTTTTAATGTTGACGTTTCAATTCTTAATTACTTTATCTTTCCTATTTAATTTGATTTTCGTAACTTCAAACGTCCATATCTCACACACTGCTGATTTTTTCGAATCGACGTTTTGAAATATTTTTTTCTTCTTAATTTTATCTTTAAAATGACATACACTTTGATTTTTTCGAAAAAAAATTAGCTATCGCAATCTTATACACTGTATAATTGTTGTGTAATAATGTTTTTATTGTTTTTCATAAAGACGTTATACATGGTATAAGAGTTGTATAATGTATATATATATATATATATATATATATATATATATATATAATCTTTTTCTCTTTTATGTTTACTACTGAATTTCTCACAAAAATCATGGCATGAAGACCATAAACTTGTCTGATACAATGTATAATAATAGAATAAGACGGATTTATGGTTTTCATGCCATAAATCTCATGCCATAAGATTGAATTTCTCACAAAAATCATGGCATGAAGACCATAAACTTGTCTTATACAATGTATAATAATAGAATAAGACGGATTTATGGTTTTCATGCCATGAGATTTATAGGATATTCAATACTTTAGTAAACAGAAAGGAGAAAATAACTATATAAATACATTATACAACTCTTATACCATGTATAACGCTTTCATGAAAAA
>CAOJBI010339606.1:0-19719 GCA_948277035.1 Euphorbia corollata
CCTTTCTCCAATGTATCTAAGCTCCCCCACACTAACTTAACCGAAGGCTAGTGTGCTTACAATTATTTGAATAAAGAGTTTAAGCTTCTGAACAATGTTTCAGTATAAGCTTTTTACAAACAGATAAGATTGGTTGTTTGCTGATAATTTCTAAGTAAATTGTATACAAGAAAGTATGAGTTGTTCTTGCTTAATTTGATTGCTTTGAATCAGTTCAGTTTACTATCTTCAGGTCTTCAGAGTTCCTTTTATAGCTTTGCTTTTCTTTCCCGTTGAGTATAATCGTTGAACTTGGATTATTTGAAATTAAATCCGTTGAAGGTAATTTCTGCTTAAAATAATCCTAAGGTGGCGGAGAAGTATTTAATAATACTCCTGTTTCTTGAGCATGGGCAAAGCGCATTAAAAGTATGGGGCGCGCAAAGATTTCCCGGAAGTTGGTGGTTGAGTGGACCCCGCAATATTTTGTTGTCTGCCACTTAATAGCTTTTGATTTGGGATGGAATATTCTTTGGTCTTATTAATGAAGACTTAATATTCCTAAGGTCAGAATCTAAAGTGAACAAAGCTGCTTCTGAAGATTAGTTAATTAATAACTTCGGAGGCTCTGGTTCTATGAGATAACTTCGGAGGCTCTGGCTTCTGAAGTATCTTCGGAGGCTCTGGCTTCTGAAGAATTCTTGTAACCTCTGAAATTGGTTCTCGCAGTAAGGATCAACACTTACTATTTTCTGGCGGATTGACTGTCTTCTGATTTAATTGTTGTCTTCTAAATCCAACAAAAATGAACGAAAGCACGTGGTACTTTTTTTCGAACTTTGCCCTTTATTATTTTAGGTGAACCCTTCAAAGCTGCGCTTCAGATTTATTGCAAAAGTTGAAGAGATTTGTGCTTATCGGAAAGTGTGGCTAAATATTATGGACTTTATGTGGTTCTGGTGTCATCATATTGATATTTATCACTAATGGTAACTGATGCAGTATTGTCCATGATGAATCGTCATGATATTTCAGTTCACGCTGTGAGATAGGTTGACAATCTGGTTCGCATTTTCAAAACACTCGTTCACAGGTACTATAACTCAGCTGACCTTATAATAACGGTATGACACCACGAGATAATATTATCACCCTCTCAATATAAGTTGACTTGTACTAAACTTTTAGCGGTTAAAACTATATTATGAAATTAAAGAAAGACGATTATGATTAAGAAAAAAAAAATGCAAACAAATTAGACTTCATATGTATGAACTGAATGGAGTGCTAGAATAATGGAGCTCTGCCTGAAGATCTGATTCTCACATTACAATGTCTTGATTATGTTATCCTTTTTAAGAAAAAAAATGTCTTGATTACGTTTAATATCAAGTAAATGGTCAAAATCTTTGACACGTATAATTAACCAACACTAGTGTCTGAGCAATTATACAAATTGATCACCTGCAGCTCCCCATCTGAGTATGGAATAGCACTTGATAAATGATCATGTGGATCGATACAACCGAATATATGTTAATGGGTCATCACCTTTCTCCTCTTGTATGATCGTTCTCTCCACAAGACACAATGGAAAAGCAGAGAGTTCCAGGCAGTTGCAAATATGAAAGAAAAGAGGTACCCCAATTTATCTACAGCACTTCAGAAGAGGTCTAGCTGAGAGAATTTGGATTGACTTATATGAAAAGTAGACTATAGTTTAATGCTCATCTTCATCAGTTCCTGGGCAGTTGGATAAAAGTGATTCCGTAGTTTCATACTGAAACAAGTAAGCAATTCTTGTGTTAGTCACCAATTTGCAATTACCGACAAGGTTGTGTGCATTAAAGTTCATGAGCATATATATAAAAAAAATTGATCGACTTACCTGAAATCCACAAAACAGACAGTACCGATGTTCATCTCTCAGTTTCATCAATATTTCTTGCAAATCCTACATTCATAAGTTAATTGTCCGTCAGTTTGTAAGAATAACACTCCTCACTGCACCTTATGAAGGCAAGCAGATCCATACAGTTCCTTCCCACTAATAACAATAAGGTTCAGCAAGAAAAAAGGTAACGGTGATAGCCAAAAAATGATTGATGATGCTATTATCGTAAACAAGGCAAAAAAAAAAAAAAAACAAGGTAAAAAATTTGACTTATGAGACTCCACATTCTATACCCTCACTCTTTTCAGTTCACTGAATTTTTATTTACAATGTGTTGCATGTATTTTATGTATGCGTGTATTTACTTACAGAAGGAGTATATGTAAATAACAAAACAATTCTAATAACTAATAGGATATTTCACAGAATCTAACAAATATTTTTACCACAATAGTTCTTTTATTATAATAATGTATATATTAGGTAGTAGTAAAACTGTGATAGCCATAATAGGTTTACATTAAAATATTCTTCAACTGGGTGAGTTTTTGGATGTCTTTTGTGAAACTGCTTTCAAAGAGAAGAAAAAATCATGTAGAACGTAGATATTTCAAAAGATTTTAATGCTATATGTATGAGGTATCACGATAATGTGCCCATCAGGTTTTTGAGTCCCGGAAAGCAGAAAACGTGAGCAAACCTAAGGTAGGAAAAAGGGACTCAAAAATGGCACAAAATGACATCAGATTTCAATTAACTGTCAAGTCAACAGCGAGTTTGGCCCTACCCTAATCAGGAACTAGGAAGCCTAACAACAGAATAATTATAACACTAAAAGAGGCAAAACAAATACTCCACAAACACTGAAATGCTACTCAAATTTAACCACCCAGCTCAAGTTCATAAAAACAGTCATCTAAATAAGAAGTTTAGCACCATTATATAGGAATTTGATAGTATAATACTATGCAGACAACTAATATTAGCATTTAAAACCATGATGTTGACACTAAGTCGTTCCATGCATGAACAACCAAATATGAGCGCACCCTTTAATGGATTTCAATTCCATCTATTGTATAATGAAAGAGAAGCAATCCTTATCCAACAGCTTCTAAAATGTGAGAAGAAATAATTTCGAAAACATACCTCTTCTGTTATCACTTCCTCCTCCTCTTCATCCTCTTCACCTTCCTCCTCATCATTCTTTTCTGTCTCCACAACTTCTCTGTTCTCCAATTGGTCCAGGGCAGCTTTTGCTTTTCTGAAATTTACCACAACCCTCTTACTCCGCCATTGTGACTTCTGCCTAGACCCAAAGTCCTCCATCAAAGCCTCTTCATTCCTTCTCATAATCTCAGCTTCAAGTTCCTCTCTCTTCCTCTTCTCCTTGTGTGGATCTTCCCTTCCAATACCAACCCGAGTCCGACGAATCTGAATGCCCACTGGCTCAGCCCTCCCAGAACCCTCCTTACCAAGAGCTGAACCAGGGGTGTATCCCATTTGCTTTAACAGCTTAAACCCGATGTTAGATTGTGGAATTGGAGCCTCTATATTTGTTAAAGTTCGTTCATCCTCTTCTTGTTGCTTTCTCTCTCTTTCAAGTCTGCGCTGTTCTTGCCAGCTAATGTTTTTAAGCTTTTTCTTTGATGGTTGAACAGCTGAAGTTATGTTACTGGAAATCTGCACAAACGATGATGATCACTCTCGGCCTCGACAGCTAATAAACAAGTAAAATAAAGATCAGTTATAAGATTCTCATAGTTCTTATTGTTGGCTACTAAGTCGGAGGCTCCCCATCCCTAAAAGCATATTTATCCCACACATATTTGCTTAACATATTAACTTCTAAAATAACAATACACTTGAAGAGTTGAAGTCTAGACTACAGTTCAATTCCATTAATTTCAGACACCAGTGTATCTTCAAATAGCTGAAGCGTCTACTTGCCAGAATGAAAATAAATTTTCTTATTAGGGTTTTAATTGTTACTGAAGGAAGAATTGCATAAAAAAAATGTTCATCTAATTTGCACCATATTCTTGAAATCATTAACTAAAGTTTCTCTAATAGATAAAAAATATCATAAAGACATAAATGCACCATAATCAGGTAGTAGCACAAAATTCATAGGATTACAATTTGAGCTGTGCGCCCAGACTGACGGACCTTTTTGGCGGCAGAGGGTTTAGAAGGATTATTAGAGGTATCAGAAGGAAGAAATCTAGAAAGGTCTCCCATGTAATCATCGTCTTCGTATCCTTCATTTCCTGTTTTCTTTTCTCTTGGTTCCGCCATTACTGAGAACTGAATCGATTTGGAGCAAGAGCGAAAGAGAACAGTGAAATCAAGGGGAGGGGTAAATGGGCCCATTTTGGGCCAATAATGAGATGAGCCCAAACCAAGTCCATTATAGCGCCCGTCAGTAATTCGATTTAACGACCATAACGGTTTTCTGCTGACGTGGTGGCCACCTGATGCGGTTATATAAACCACGTAATCGCCGTCAACACCAGTCTCTCTCTTCTCTTCTCTCTCTCTCCTGTAACAAGAAAACTTTTCAAGTCTTCCCGCTCTCTCTTTTTCTCAGTTTATGAGTGTTCATCAGGTACTTAAACCCTTACTTTTATTGTTGCATTTTCCTTTCACTTTCTATCTTCTCGTTTGCTTTCCAAGAAAACGAAGGAAAATGGTAGAAAACTTGCGCTTCTGAAACTCTCTACGAACTCCGACTTAATTTTGGCACATTCGTTAACATTGCTACAGCTGTCTATTTTCTTTGTCTTTCTTTTCTTATCGAACCAAACACAGAATTTCTTGTGGTAAAACGCTGTGTACTATCTTCTATATCTTTGGCGAGCAAACGCTAGAAGCTATATGATCGTTTTAATCTCACAGTGTCCGCTTTTTTTGTTTTTTGCTAGGAGTAAAGGACCTGGAATTCGGTTCAGGATATTACTAATGGCCAAACAAATCCTAGATCGTTTTACTGTAATCATAGTCTCAGTGATTCTGTTGATGCAGACTTCGGCATTAACTGATTTAAATGATGGTAACTAAAATGGTTTCTCTTATTCGATCGTCTTTTCTAGTGATTGTTAAGATTTCTTGCTTAATTTCATATAATTTGCGGAATTATTCGGGAAAAATTGTTCATAGTAAATATGGTTTGGTCTTTTAATTCAATAGATTAAAGAATTCAGATTAAGAATTCGATTTTCAAGAAGATAACAATACCGGATTAAATCCATTTCTCTTTTCTTTATTTATAAGCAAGCAAACAGGAGGCCGATATGCCTAGATTTTTCTTTATCGTATTTTTTAGTTCTCGTGTACGCACAAACTGCGGCAAATGATTTAATGGCGGGAATATAACTGAATAGGGTTCCATGCTTTATCATCTTTCAATGATGTGCAACTCAGGCGTATGTACCATCAGTAGTTTAATTAGAGATGTTAGATATGCGGACCCTTGATTATCAGATTATGACAATAAATTGTGTTGTACATGTTCTGAAATGGAGTTCAAGCTCCATTTTCATTAATACATACACTTGTCGAATCTTTAACTGGATGTTATTTATTTTTTAACTAAAAACAAAAAAGGTTATAATGATTAGATTGTCCTTCAATTGATGCAGTAATGGCCCTGGAAGATATGTTCATAGCACTGAATAAGACCCCGCAGCTTAAAGGGTGGAGATTGGGAGGAGATCCATGTGTGGAGTTGTGGACTGGAGTCTCATGTGCTGGACCATCTCTAATATACCTGTACTTCACAAACTCCATTTTCAATTACTTTCATTTTAAATATACCTTCATTGCTAACAATGATGTTTTTTGTCTTCTTGTATATGCTGCTCATCAGTAAACTTCAGGGGCTCAATCTCAGCGGGTCTCTTGGAACCAAGATTCATTATCTCCATAATCTGAAGCATCTGTAATTGATTTTTTATGTCATAGATTTCTATTATCAAACCACTCTACTTCTGTATCTTCTTAATATGTTCTTAACTTCTCTTCGTACAGCGATGTTAGCTCCAACAATATCGATGGTGAAATTCCATATGGCCTACCCCTTAATGCCACTCACATGTGCGTGGATTTAACTTTGTGCTATGTTCATACATATGATATATGCTTATTTTGTTTCCTTTTCTTTCCATCTGCTGTAATTATCGCAAATCTCTCCAAATTGATGGATCATTTTTGTCTTATTATTCATCATTGCAGCAACTTAGCTTGCAACAAATTCCGCCAAAACATACCACATTCACTATCAAACATAAGAGCTCTCCGCCATTTGTATGTCACTCTCTTTCCTTTTTTCGTTTCAAGAAATGCTTTTAGCTAAGCCAATACTTGTTGATTGTTCATCTTCAGGAATCTAAGCCACAATCTGTTATCTGGACCTATTGGCAATGTCTTCACTGGCCTAAAAAATCTAAAAGAGATGTATGTTTCTTCACTTTTTTTTTTTGGTTTTTATCTGTTAAGGATAATAGGTGCCTTTATATCATTAGCTGGGTTGTTCTGTCCATACAAACTTGAAAGATATAAGTTTTTGATATTCAGATTGCATCTTTATCAAAATGATGCATTTTAGAGATACTTTACACAACTGAGTGTAACCTTCAGGGGAGGTCAAGTTTCACATATTCATTAGAGACTTTGGAGTTGGCTATTGCTACTTTGGTTTCTTGATGCAGAACTCACTATGCTCTTGCAGGGATATGTCATACAATGAATTTACTGGAGATCTTCCACCTTCTTTTGATACGCTGAAAAATCTTTCTAGACTGTGAGCTTAATGCAACTTCCACTAAACGGATCATCATAATGTTTTACTCATTGCACGTGATCACTGACTCTAACTGTTTCTTCTTCCGCATTTGCAGGTTCTTGCAGAATAACCAATTCACTGGTTCTGTTGTTTACCTTTCTAAATTGTCCTTGATTGACCTGTAGGTTTCTCCGTGTTTCTTCTGTCTTCAGTTCCTTAGTTTGCTATTTTTACTTTCTGATCCTTTTCTCAACATTTCTGTTTTTAGGAATATCCAATCTAATCATTTCAGTGGTGTTATTCCAACTCAATTTCAGTCAATTCCAAACTTGTGGTAAGTAGCCAAAAAGTTCTAACTGCTGTCAGTTCTTTCGCAGTTATAACTAATAATTGTTGATTTCTTTGTCAGGATTGATGGGAACAACTTTCACATAGCAGCCAACTATCCACCCTGGAATTTTCCACTGAAGAATGTTTCCATAACCAAAAACTTCACTACTCCCCCAGCAACAGAATCAAGTGCCATTGGGAAATATCCTAAACCTAAAGTAGTTGCGAAAAAGAAGAAAAAGTTAGGCCCTGGAGGTATAGCTTGTACTGTAGGTGCAGTAACTCTTGCAGTAACTTGTGCAGTAATTTTTGTTGTGATGCGTGTGAAGCGATTGCATGGCTATCCTGACACTAGAACCAGAGGTGAGAATCCTGAATGTAAACTCAGGCTTCAAAATAACTAAATACAAAATTAAGCGACAAATTCCTTTCTGATATCGATGTTCAATATATATTTCTTTCTTTGCTAATTAGTAACCTAATTAGGTATGCTACTTTGGTTACCTTTCGCATCTGTATCGTTTCTTTTTCAACTGAAAACCTTCTTTGATATGTAAATCATGAAGTAAGATTTGCTGTTTATGCAAAATACATTCTCAAGTTTGTTTTCTTTTATTCTGTATCAAATATCGTTTAACTTATTGCCTTCATGTCTTGAAAGAAAATTCTTCAGCAGTATTTGATTCAAGCCCACAGCTGTTGCCAATCAAATCTTCACCTATACTTGGTGTAAGCCATACACCTTTTACTCGCAATACAAGGGCCGAGAAGATGTCCACAAGAAAAAGCTTTGCCAAAAAATACCAAGCTCCAGCAAGTGCAAAAATTTACACAGTGGCAGAGCTACGATCAGCGACAAACAGTTTCAGTCCAGAAAATCTTCTTGGAAAGGGATCACTTGGTTCTGTTTACAAAGCTCAGTTCCCTGACGGTCAAGTATATGCACATTTGAATTTTCTGATTGCCTTTTTATCTTTTGATATCAAATAAAGTCATGTGACTTTTTCAACTCTTTGTCTCTGATCCAGGTATCGGCCGTGAGAAACATCAGCATGGTGTCACTGTCGTTCCAGGAAGAAGAACAATTCTTGGATGTGATATGGACTGCTTCTCGGTTGAGACACCCGAACATTGTGACACTTCTTGGATACTGTGTAGAACGTGGACAACATCTCCTTGTTTATGAGTATATCCAAAGTTGCACGCTTGATGAAGTTCTGCATGGGGAAGCACCCAGACCACTACCATGGACAACACGTCTCAATATTGCGCTAGGCATCGCTCGCGCCTTGGAGTAAGTACCTAAATTTATTTTTACCTATATGTTCACAGTGTAGGAATATTAATTTAGTTTCAAGTATAAGTTCAACATCTCTAATACTAAAAAGCAAGTGTTTGTTTTTCCAGCTACCTGCATTCCACTTTCTCTCCACCTATTACTCACGGAAACATAAAGGCTGCTAATATCTTAATTGATGAAGAGTTGAAGCCTCGTCTCTGTGACTGTGGGGTTGCAATTTTGAGGCCATTGACAAGCAACAGTATCAAGCTAAAGGTAACTACTTAATCGACTAGTTTAATCCAACTGTTGAAGTCAGGGATGGCTAAAGATTCATGTACTGATTTTGATCATCTTTACAAAAAGGCATCCGAAATTGCTATCGACGATACTGGCTACATTGCACCTGAACATGGGGAACCAGGAACAGATAACACAAAAACTGATATATACGCTTTTGGGGTCTTGCTTTTGGAGCTATTGACAGGAAGGAGACCTTTCGACAGGTAAGCTGCATGCTTGTTTGTTTCTCATCTTGTTTCCGTAATTCCTTCACTTAAGAACATCTGCCCCTTTACACAGCACAAGGTCCCGGGAAGAGCAATCACTGGTGAAATGGGCATCATCTCGGCTACATGATAGTGCATATTTGTCACAAATGGTTGATCCAGCCATCAGGAAAACACTTTCTCCAAAGGTTCTCTCTCGATATGCAGATGTGGTCTCGCTTTGTATTCAGGTATTGCCACATTTTTTTACCAACATAAACGAAATCTGAATTACTACATTAGATTGACTCTGAACTTCTACTTTTCTTAATCTGAGCAGCCAGAGATGTTATTCCGACCACCAATGTCTGAAATTATAGAATCCTTGTCACCACTACTGCAAAAATTCAGCTATGTTAAAGCCAGTAATGCAGATATTGTTGAAGCTGAACCCACTGACAGGTCTTACCACACAACTCCTTCTTGCATGATAAGCTCTCCTACCATAAGCTTTAAATCCACCTGAGAGATTTGTGTTGTCTCTTCAATTCTGTTGATGTTAAACCACAATGCCGGGAAGGGTAACTCTGTAATAGATAGCCTTTATCAGCTGATAATGTGGCAACTTAGGTGTACTTCTACTACAATAAATGTGTGGTGTTGGCTCTGTTACTTTGCTACTGTATTGTAATGGTAACGCCAATTTTGCTTAGTTTGATTCTAAAATGTAAGAGCAGCTTGCATATCAATGTTCTTTATGAGTTTATCAATTACAACAACAAAGCCATCCAAATTAAATGACGAACACCATAAGAAGTTCTGCTATAGAAAACAAAAAACTTTTTAAGCTTTACCCGCCTGGAATCTGATTCCTTCCATGATTTGATCTAACCAAGTTTAGTGTTATATCCTAATAAAAATATACAAAATAAAATACAGAGAAGATACTTCTGAGAGATCATATGTAAAACTAGAGCACAAAACAGGCTGAAACGGAAAAATCTGGTATCAAATAGTTTATTTTATCCTATGGTATGGACTTCGTCATTGTACAGAAGTTCCTGGTGCATGAAAAAGTTAGAGAAGTTTATACGCTAACGCTGCTGTTTAACAAGGTATTTATTTCGCCAATTATATTAACTGGTCTTCCGTTAAACATGGATGAAAGTGTACTCTCGCAAAGACTTTTCAGTTCTCTGGTTTTCCGAAGCGCTACCTCCTGCATTTGAAACAGCATTTCCTTGTAATTCTATCTTCAAGTTCAACATAATAACAGCAAATGTATGTATAATTCAATAGACAAGAAGCAACACAATTCACAATGCATCGTTATGAATTAAAGAGTAAACCTACATTATTTTTAAAAAAAAAAACAACAGAATTGGATAAAAATTAATCCAGGAAATGTCTCTTTATTTGGCAACTTAAATCACAACACCGCAAATAAACTTGTATAGTAATGTACAAATTGCCAGTAAAATCTGCTATCTCAGCTAAATGCATACTCTTGCACAATGTGGTGCATACCAAAAAAATATTGGAAACCATTTATCACTGAGGATTTCAGGCATGAAGAAGAGTTCTTTTCCAGTCAAATGCTACTTGTTAAGAATAAATAACCTGCCAAGTTATGTAATTCATACGATTGAGGTCTCTTTTCAAAATATCAGTGCATGGCGAGAATTAAAAATCAAATTTCTGATTTATGTTGGAGAAAAAACAATCATGTTCAATTTTCAGTTACATTTCCACTTGAACTAAGAAGGGCAGCCTACAACTAGGGAAAAGTCGACGCTATCAAACATCAGAAAGTATCACAAGTGCAGAGCAACCTAACAGTTCGACAACAAAACAAAAAAGTCCCACCCCCATGCATATGTAGAAGAAAACTCACCTGCTTTGGCCATAATGATGATAATGAATTGTGAAGCTCCATCCGTTTAGATACCAAGTCCTTCAACCCCTCTTTCAACTTCATTTCATGGTTTTTCTTTTCTTCCAATGACTTAACCAGCCTATCTAGAAATCTGAAAAATCATGCAGACAAAGTTGAAGTTAATCATGAAACTTATCACAGTTACAAGTACAAAAACCAATTCACCAAGTTGCTATCTCTATTTCGGTAACAGTGAGAAAGCCATCTGAAGCATTATGCTACCCCCATAAAAAAGACAGTGATAACCCAGTTCAACTCAACTGAGCATCAATCAAGAATTTAAAATGACACAGAAAAGCAGGTGTTCTGCAATTCAGAACACAGAAGATTCTTTCCTTTTCTTGTTGGAGTTTAATTTATTGTCTGTAACGTTTATACAATTTTACTTCTTTGAAATTTTAACATGCAAATAAAGCTAATAGTTGAGCTCTTTCGCGGGTTACATAGATAATTGTCTGCTCAGTGCGACTAAGAAGACCGATCAACTTAAAAAAATAACCTTAAACAACAAAGTTCATATAGTTTAAATTTTCCTAAACTTAAAAAACAAGATTACCTCCTGATATTATTCTAAACACATTACATTACTCGAAGCTCATAGAAAATTGGGAAATTGAAAATTTGACGTGAAAGAGCAATAGATGAAATAAATGCAAATAGTACAGAAGAACCTCTTGGAATTGAGAATCATGATCAAGTCTCGAGTTTTCCGATTTGTCAGCAGAGAAATGACCGCGAAAACGTCAGTCAACATTTTCTCAATGGCATCAGGAGTGTGCTGTTGTAAAACCAATGGAGCAACCGACTGAACTTGATGCTGCAACGACAAAGTCTCCTCACTTCTCAACTCAGCCAAGCGTTGGCTAAGAAATGCTTTTATCTGATACAAACATTCAAATTTAAAACAAAAGTACTAAATGAGTAAGAAAAATAATAACAGTGATGGGCATAAATTCATCAGGTACTGGAATAAAATAAAAAAGGTCATACTTGTACCTCAAACAAGTCATCAAGAAGTTTGTTCCTGTACTCAGTATCCAAAAGTTGGCTCCTGCCTTCCTTCAGTTCTGCGATGGGAGTTGAGTAGTCTGAAACAAAAGTCTTATTTTCAAGGCCAATATTGGGAAAATTATCATCAATTACGTCAACTTGAGGAGTGTCAACGCTGATATCCCAAGATATTTCTGATATGGACATTTCTGGATTTGAGTTCTCTTCTTTATTTGATGAATTTAGATCAGATACCACGGCTTCATTTTGTGATATGTTCTGTATGATGTCACTGGCATCCACCATTTCATAAGGACCCAATCCATTTCCACTATCATCCGTTTCTTCCACAACACCAATGTCCCAGTCGATCTGAGCATTATCAACAGATATATCCCAGTCAATATTATCAGTAGCAACATCCATGTCCACCCTCGCTGTATCATCAAGGCTCAGTTGCGCATTTTCAGCATGAACAACCTCAGCACCAGCAGAAACATTCAGAGAGGGTGGATTTTCATGAATCTCTTTCAAAGTCAGCAGAACGGTCTGAGGAGACTTCTGCAATCGCAGTTACACACAGAGTTAATTAGCCAGAAAGATGCATGTATTCAAATCCAACTACATGATACAGGCTTAACTCCACGGTTTTTCCTAATTCTACAGGTTTCTTTAAATTAGTTCTAAAAATTAATTTATTGGTTATATAAAACAAAACGTCTATGGTGTAATTGTAGCAGTAAAGTTATAGAAGACGACATCACTGCCGCACAAATCAAGGAATTTGATACCAGTATAAAATAAATACCATTAGACATGTTAAGTAAGAACCATAAAAAATAATAAAACATGATAAATTCTTAACGGAAATAAAGTCTAGGGACCATAAAAACTAATAAAACATGATAATTTAGTCTGAAATGAATTTCACCAATGATGAAGGGCAAAAGCCCTCTATGCCAGATCAATAATTAATAAGAAAAATTTAGATAGCTAGCTTTATAGAGACAACTCAGTCCAGTTTCCACGTGACTTTAAGTCCAAGATTCACTAATACTCATTAGTTAAAGCATTGGGATAGATAACACTCATAAAGTCTGTCAAACAAATTTGAATTTGTGGCTGTATAATGAACATAATGTGTTCTACAACAGAATGTGCATCCTTCAGAAGAAATAGAGAAGCATAGAAATGCATCCATCTTACCTCCTTCTCCGTGTGAACATCTTTAACAAAATTGGAATAGTAAACTACTGCTTGCAACATAGAGTCGCTATTGATAACTTCTAGAATCTGGCTAAACATGCTAGGAAGCAATTTTGCTGTCTCTAAAAGTTCCAATCTAACATTGTTTCCCTGCATAAACAGATAGGAATTAGTAGTTTACCAATCATATTATCATGAGGGTGGAACAGCTTCACAACTTCCAGAATCATGACCAAGATCTAACCTGCAACCCAAGTTCTTGGCAAGCCTCGATATATTTGGCCATTGAAAGAGATGCACTTCTTTTTATATCAGCTTCTTTACGCTCTAGTTCGGCTAATTGTTGCTGAATCTTTTGCACCTGCTTTTTCTGATATGGTCTTCATCATTAAAAGGAAAAACTGTCAAGAATAATAATTGACATAGCAATATCTTTGAAATACATTTAGATAAAAAAAATTGCACTTACATTTCATAATTTACATTCTGTACTATAATTTGTGCAGCCTCACCTAGATAGATATAGTCTTTCTCAAAAGACTGCACAATTGCCTCCCAAGCACCCTACAAAATAATAAGGATATTTCAAACAGCCACCAAGTCAGTCAAAGAACTGTAGCATAGAGAGAGATGAATATCTTACAGCAGAACCTGATAGCCAGCCAAATATATTCCGACTTTCTGGAGTTTTTTTCATCAGCATATCATAAATCTTCTTGGCCTCTAAGTAGCTGATCTCTGAAAATTGTATACAATTGAAACACCATGAAAAATCTCAGAAAAGGAAATTGCAATCCTTTGAGCTTCAGAGGAACTTCAAATTTGCAAACTTTGAAAAGACAATCCATTTTAAGAAGTCAATGCCTATTTGGTTTCAATTGTAACAATTAGGTCAAAATTTGTGTATGCAATACACTCCTAATGCATAAACCATCTCAATCAATTACATCACTGTTGCATGAGTCCAAACAGAAAAAAATGAATTGCTGAATCAGCTCTAAACAAACAAGTATAGTTATTATACTGATGGTGATTTCACCATTATTTTCATTATATTAAGAATTTGGAGAGAACATAAGTCAACCTTCTTTCGATAGTTTAAAAATGTACAAGAAGTATATCACATGTCATATCATATGCATTTGCACCTAAGAAACCGTACTTGCTTTGTGGGGGGGTGGTAGAGAAGAGGTTGAGTTTGGAGCCATGAGATCATGTATTCAGATGTAGAAGTTGAATTCTCCAAATATAAAGAAAAATAGCAATCTCCCCATCGTTCATATAGTGAGGTTCAACAGTTCTCTATCTATCTATTAATTCCTTTGCTATTCATAGTAAACTCTCTGACACCCCTTTCAATTTGTTCACTTGAAGCATTCTGCTTCAAAACTATGAAAAGACAATTCAGACGTATGATTAGAAAAAGCCCAATTTAACAATTTACAATTCCAGAGATATCATTGCATGCGAGGGTCATTAGTTCAACATCCAACCTTTCCACTTACTATAAAATTTAAGAAACAGTTTCTGCATAGCTAATCAGCAAAATCTGACTATTATTCTGGTAACTCAATCTTTCTCAATACAGGCAGAGGCAAAAGGATTTCAATTAAGCTCTTACAACAAAAACTATACACCAATAAGAAAACAATCCAGCCACTAGACTAAATACCAGCTTTTTCACAAGGTAACAACAATTCCATTAAAACCATAGAGTACAAGTTTCGATAAGAGTGAAATTTCGAAATCAAATGAAAGCTAAAGGGGAAAAAACAAATGGATAATAAAAGAATAAGAAAGGAACCTTCAGGGCTAAGAGTTTGAAAGAAGGGATCGATATCCTTAGGCACAGAAGTAAACTCCTTGGAAATTCGATCTCTTATGGCAGCAAATTGTTTCCTCCAATCAGCGGGTATGCGCTTCCGATCAACAAGCTATTCTTCAAAATCGGATCAAAAGAACAAAGTAAAAAAACAAAATAAGCAACGAGAATGAAAGATGAATGAGAGAATTCAAATTTAGATTGAAATCAACAAAATAAATTGGGGATGGAAAACTTAAATCAAAAGACAAGAAACTTACCTCTCTTCAATGGCGCCAAATCCACCTTCTCTAACCACTCTCCGTACATCGGAATTGAGCTCGCACAAATCTTCGTCTGCTATTCCTTTCTCGTTCGTCGACAAGTTGTCTCTGGATTGTGATACGCTCGATCGACCGCTTGAGGTTGAAATAACAAGGTTATTTTAGTAAATTGCAGAAACTATAACACAGGGAATAACCATTCCTGATGGATGTGGAGGAATACCTATTCTCTAATTCATGGAATACCAATTTCGCAAGAATACCTATTCCAATACTTAAATTCCATCCAAAGCATGGAATAGCTATTCTATTCATATTCTATTCCTCTAACCAAACATGTCCTTAGAGTTATACCATACCATGAAAAAACCATTAATCAAACAAGGCCTAAGTGAAATTAGAGAACAATAACGTAATATAATGTCCAATAAAAAGCTTGAGTGAAACTTGGTAATTTGAGTATAAGAAGTGTAATACGTTACTTCATCTGGTTCTTAATATTAGTTATTTTGAACTTTTTATCAAAATCATTAAGACATTTAATGCATTACTAAAATGACTAATTTATCTCTTTTAATCTGTAATAAAATTCTATTTCTTCTTAATTAACGACTTATAAAATAATTTATACTTAATATATTTCTTAATTAATAGGAGGGTAAATTAGGAAAAAAATGTTGAAAGTTGCATTAATATATTCTTAAATGACAAGTAAAATGAACGAAAGTAAAAAAGTCTAAGCTCACTAGTATTAGGAACCGGATGGAGTACAACTGATATAATAAGTGTATTTTTAAACTTTTAGAAAAATATTTAAATATGTGTTATTCTCAAATTCCAATACACATAATCAAATATTTTGTCTATTTTGTTTTTACTTAAAAAGTCTAAAATAACTAATATTATGAACCGTGGGATGGGAGTACCAAATAATATAATAAGTGTACGTTTAGACTTTTCAAAAATATTTTAATCAATGTTATTTTCAAATTCAAATGCAGATAATTAGATATTTTATCTACTTTATCTATTTTGTGAATACAATTGAAAATGATAAAAAAACAAATCTTTCAATCAGTATTCAAAAAAACAATAATTATAAGGTAAATGAGTATATTTTATTATTTTAATTATGTAACTTTAATATTATAAATCTTAAACAACAAGGAAGGAGTAATATTATAAAAGGTAAATAGTACATTCTAAAGTTCTGATAGTTCAACACACAAAATGGCATCCTTTTATTGGTGTGAAGGGCAAATCTTTAATTTTTCATAGAAAGTGTAATACTTATTTACTATATATATTCACTTGATATTATGGATCTTTTTGTATAAAAAACAAACAAAACCTACGGTAAAATTAACTGTTTTTACTCAGCTCTTGTATATAAATACGTGTATAATTATATTTTTACATTATTGAACAAATTATAGATAAATATAGTATACTTTTTACACAAAGAAAATATAATTTTTACAAATTTCTTTAAATAAAAGCAGTTATTATTCAAAACTTTTAAAACTTTCTTAATCCTCCTGAACTCGTAATAAAAAGTATTAGTTTGTTCCTTCAATATTGTCACGTGTCAGTTTTTAGTTTGAGAGACAAAAATCAGAAAAAATTGAGTATTTGAAAAGTCAAGCCATCTATTAACTGACATGTAACAATGTTGTGGTAACCTTGTACATTTTAAACAAGTTCAAGAAATATATAATACATTTAAATGATCACGATGGTCAATAATTGCTTTAGACAAGTTCATGGAGTAATAAATACAGTAAACATTTTTTTTGATAAAAATGGTATCTATTACATTTTAATAAATTCAGCATATTTAAGTTAATTAGTTCTTAAAACTCTAATTATCCTTTAAAAATCCAAACATCACTCATGGGAAATTATATAACATATTATTTTGGCAAAATGCATACCTGAACTCCCAAACTTGGTAACAAATTGAAGCTGTCGTCCTCAACTTTGAATAGTGAAAGAAACCCCTTTAAACTTGGTAAAACTGTTAACTTCAGTCCCTCCAACTTGGCAAAACTGTTAACTTCAGCCCCCTCATGCTCGTAATTGTGAAATGGAACCAGTTTTGAATGCAATTAAAGTTCTAACTTGTTATTGCGGAGAAATTGCGATTGTTAAAGCTTCGTATAGTAAAAAAGAAGATACAATGCATGAGGGTGTTTTCAAAAGGGGTCTGTGGTTTCAATAAATTTGCAAATAGAGGATTCTCAATATTACATTATGTCACGAAAATGAGTAATCTTGTTCGTTTTTATCTGAATTTTTGCGGGATGATTAATAAAAATACAATTACGAATGCATTGTACCTTCTTCATGGTACAATTACGAATGAATTGCACCTTCTTTTTTACTCTACGAAGCTTTAACATTCGCAAATTCTCCGCAATAACAAATTGGAACTTCAATTGCACTCAAAACTGTTTCCATTTCACAATTACGAGCATGAGGGGCTGAATTAACAGTTTTGCCAAGTTGGGGGCTGAAGTTAACAGCTTTGCCAAGTTTAAGGGGGTTTCTTTGACTATTCAAAGTTGAGGGCGACAGCTTCAATTTGTTGCCAAGTTTGGGAGTTCAGGTATGCATTTTGTCATATTATTTTTATAAGTTATACTTATATTTACTGATTCAATGTTTAATATGCATTTTCATTTTTCTGGCATGATATAAGAGGTGTTGTAAGAGGACGTTGTTTATTGCTCGTGCTTTCATAACTTAATTGTTTATGAGTCATTTTTAATTCATAAACAACGATGAATTTAATAAATTTTACTTATACTAATTTTTGGTTGAGTTTGTTTATAAGTATTTTACAAGTTGCAAAAGCTGTTAAATAACTACAAGGTGATTGTACGAAATGGGGGTATGCACCAAATTAAAATCAAATGAATTATAGTGGTTGTTTTTTTCAGTTATCTCTTCAGCAATTACAAGCTGCTTATCAATAAGGAAAAAAAAAACTTACAAAATATATCATATAAGTTTAAATATAAGTCGTTATAATATCATTTAAAAACGAATATAAACTTGTTTGATCAATTAATTATAAACAATCAAAATCGTTTTAAAAACATCGGAAATAATATGTATGAGAGATTGTTCCTTGCATTTTGTGATATAGAAAAATAATATATTGAACCCCTTCAAAATAACGCAACAACGAAATAAAACATGTGATTGAGTTATAATAGAAATGTAATTAATTATGAAAATGCAATTAAATGAGTGGAAAAAATAAAATTTATTAAAAAATACAATAAAATTGTTTTTTACTTATCTATATTATAAATTTAAATCTTAAAAATAAATGAAACCGGGACGAATATTGGCTTCAGACAGTCATGCTGCCAGCCTATCCCTAGAATGGGTTTGATAACTTTGATTCATATGATTTTTTTTTTTTTATGAACATATGAATATTTAAAAAAAAAAAACAGATTGCTGGATAATTTAATATAGTGGACTACCATTAAATTCGGGCCAAAAATTGAAAATTGATGGCATATGTCCACTTTCTAACCTCTCGAGATTCACCGCATGGGCCTATTAGGCCTTTTTGAATAAAACAAGACTGAATTGCTTAACAGCACCAAGTTTTGTTGTTTAATATGCAATGTTCACTTGCTGACATAACACAATACTGGCATTTGCTGAAAACTTTCAAAGTTTTTCAAAAAATTTCAAACTTCTTTTAGATGCTACTTTTACGCAAATCAGCATTCAAAATACCAAAGAACGGAAAAAGTCAAAAAACACTAATGAAACTTTACTAAACATTGGTTGTAAACACGATTCATTAATACAGGGTATTGTTACGCGCTGTCCAGTTTTATTTCATATCGTCCGTTTGAAAATACTATAAACCCCTTTCATCAAGAATAAAAAGAATGTAGTTTTAGAAGGGACATGATTTCCGTTCACGCCATGGCATGGGTAGACGGAATTCCCGCTCATGCCAATGCCTGGATGGAAATCCCGTCCATCCGTGCCATGATGCGGACGGCAATCCCGTCCGTTTTTGCCAATGCATGGATATGAATTTTGTTCACTTGTGTTTAATCAATTTTTTCTAACATTTTTCATATTCTAATCAAAAGTGTTTTGACATCTTTATTTATTCGTCATGTATTAATGCAAGAAAAAACAAATAAAAATTGAAGAATTATAAAAAAATGGCCAAATGCATACGAAGCCCCCCCAAGTTGATCCGAAGCACCCTCCGCCACCCCCAACTTTTAAACGTGACGCTTTACATCCTGATGTTGGTAAAAGTATCTAACATAACCCCCTCAAACGGACTTGCCCACTCTCATATCGGAGAGTGTAATTCACTCTCCTTGAATTGTCAAACTTTGAAAAGTTAGACAAATAAGAGCTTGACACATATCATCGTATAAAAATTTCAATAATTTTATAAAATAAACCCATTTTTTATTAAATTAAAAAAAAGGTAAAAAATCATATCATCTTCTCCAACTTATCCCCAACCCCAATCCGCCGTTCACTCCTCCTCCATCTCCGATCCCCACCGCCGTCCACTCCTCCTCCATCTCCGATCCCAACCCCAATTTGTCTTCGATGAAAGCTTTGAGAAAAAAAAGAACAGAAGAAATCATCAATTTCTCCTTCAAAAACCCAGAATTATCCTTCAAGGTCAGGAGCTGTAGCTGCAGCTTAATTAATTACTCAAAGCAATTAAGAATTATACATAGATTGCGA
>CAOJBI010341693.1:0-14863 GCA_948277035.1 Euphorbia corollata
CTTTACTACAAAAGTGCATAGTTTGTACGAAAAAATCAAGGTTACATGAACCATGATAAATTAAAAAAAATATCATTCATGCATAATATCATACAAAATTAATCAACATTCAATGAGACCAATGACAATTTAATGAGATAATAATTGCAAAAAAAATGTATAGTTTCCGTTAATGAATCCTATATCAATTAGTACTTGGCACACATGTCTTAGTTCTTGCAAATAAAAGAAAGAGCTTGTCAAAGCCTTGAAAATGAAGATTTAGAGAGAAAAAAATGCAGCAGCTAACATTTGATTTCATGAGAGATTAATTTTTGGGCAATTTTCAGGGGCCAATATAAGATAGTTTCGCAGTTGTGTGATGGAAAGCAAACACAAAAAAACTGATATAGATAAAGAAACTTCATTGGGACTTATCTGGTTTATATAACCATATGAAATCTGCACAAAGAGGTGAAGAACAAGCAATTTCAAACAATAATGAAGAACAACTTAAATGGATGGAGCCCATACTAAAAAAAACCGCAGGGGAAGTTATATTTCCTTCTCCACGCTAAGAGCAGAGACTAAACTAATCTGTTTGGATGGAAGTTTTTGAAGGGAGAGTGATGAAAATAATTTGGTTTCCCATGTTTGTTTTAAAGAATTTTTAATGGATGGAATGAATTCGAAAGATGCTTCATTTATAATCCAACCAAATTGGAGGGAACGTATCAATTTGTAACTAAAAACTCACTTTTCCATTAAGATTCCATCCATTCCTCCAAACATAAAATTTTAAAATTATTTTCATCCCTTTATGATTCTATCTATCACTTTTCGTTCCATTCTTTTAAAATTCTTCAATATTTCACTCCCAAACAAAAGAAGAGCCAAGGCAATATGATTTCCTAACTGTCCTCACTGATTCATTTCCCACTAAATAGTAACAATAGCCTTATAAAATATTTGTATGAATTAAGAGGCCGTTTCACCTTCATTGAGTACTAAGTTCATTAGTTTCAGCTACGAGTTGTTGTACATAACGTAAACTTCCTATGAGCCAGGTAAATCAAGACATCGCTACGGTAGAATTGTAGCCACATGCAGAGGGTTTCGCACCTCAGCCGTCGACGTTCAGGCCAAAAGATTGCGAGCGGATATTCAAAATTGGTGAGATATTACACAAAGAAGAATAACTTTACCTGATTTGGCGATCGAAACCGACAAAGGCGTGATTGGAGCGAAGAAACAGATAAACAGTTGGTCAAGGCCAGCTGAGCGACCGAAATCGAAATTGACAGCGGCAAATTGATAATTTGTCTTTTGACCAAACCCGACTAGGCGTGACCCTAAACTTATATTAAAAAATAAATGTATGTTTTCACTCATTTTTAAACAAGAGGAATTTAATTTTATAAAAGAGAGTTTGTGATTTTAAAATTTTTTATGAAAAGAAGTTTGTGATTCGTGAATAATGGTATTACATTGAATATTTTAAGCAATTCAATATTTTAATTATTTAAAAGTTATACGTCAAGATTTGAGTAATTTTCAGAACTTTTTTTATTTTTTATGATTTTTTAAAATTTGTTATCATGATTTATTAAAAAATTGTTTGCACTATTCAAAAAATTTCAAAATTTAACACTGATGTGTATTGTATATTTATTAACCATCCCACAAAAATTCAAATAAAAACGACAAGGTTACCCATTTTCGTGACATAATTAAATATTGATAATCTTCTATTTACAAATTTTTAGAAACCACAGGTCCCCTTTAGCAAAAAAAAAAAGTTCTTAAATCCCTTTTTAAAAATGAGTAAACTCACAAAATACTTTTATGAAGTTTGCCCTTAAATTTTCTACTCGTGTGAGATTAGGTCATGTTAATTTTAATTACAGTATATTCATGTTTGTTATTAACTAAAAAGATTAGCTTTACATCGGTCTTTAATGGAAAAATTGACGTGTCCATTTTGAGGAAAGACAAAACGAAAAAATTATGAAAAACATAGAAATGTCTTCCTAAGCTGGCTCAGAGCATGTCCGGTAATTAGTCTATTCTACTCCTAAGTGGTATATAAAATAGATATTCAAATTGATGTCGTAGATATATAGACTTATATTTTATAAATTTAACATTGTGGATTCTAATTGTTTATTAAGTTTTTAATTATTTTTTGCCTAATGCATAGTTTACCCTCTAAACTTGTCCCCGAAAACCAAGTGCCCCCTGAACTTTGAAAAGTACCCGGTTACCCCCTCTACTTGTAAAAAAGCATCAATTTGCCCCCTAGATGTCATGTGTCACATTATAGTTGGTTTGACTTTTCAAAATTTTAATTTTTCTCTATCCACCAGAAGTAACACATGGCAATCAAGGGGCAAATTAGTGTTTTTTTATAAGTTGAGGTTAACCGATGCATTTTTGTGAGTTCAGGGAGCAACCAGGTGCTTTTCGATGTTCAGGGGGCACTTGATTTATGGGGACAAGTTTAGGAGGTAAACTATCATTCGACCTTTATTTTTTTCAAATCAAATAAAAATAACGTCCAAGCCGCTGCTTTGTGGTCGTTGTTCTTCAATACTCACCGTCGTTCGCCATATTCCTCTTCGATTTCTCCTTTGTTTCTCTACTGCTAGTTTGTGAGCCTGCAATCCACCTTTACTTCTCTGCCTCTTTTTGGTTAGTGTTGTTCTGTTTCGTTGCATAAAGGAGGTAAGAAAAACCCTTTTGTTTTTGTCTTTGATTTTTCCATCTAATTTTTCTAATATACTAATTTTCTGGGTTTTACTTTTTATAAAGTTTCGATTATCAATAACCAGAACTTATAAGAAAACCTTTGTAAGTAAGTTAGTAAAATGCTCCATCTGTCCCCCAGGTTCTCTTAGCAGAGCACTCTCAGTTTTGATTATTCTATCTCTTGTTCTATTTCGAGCTTTATGTTTTTCCTTTTATACTTTGTTATGTTGCTTAATTTTCATCATATACCAAATTATTAATGCTCTATCTGTTGTAAATAATCTATGTATTCTCAATGCTTACTAAAGCATTATATTCTCTCTGAAATCGCCTCTGCACAATTTTAGTTACTATATTCAACTAGCTTTTCTGCTCATGTAATATGCTGTTGTTAGCGTGTTTTTGCAATTGGATTTTATCGACAAAACCAAAAAAAGAAATCTTTCCTTGGGTTTTTGTTTTGTCTAAGATAATTACCAAGAGGATCATTCTTCGTTTAGTAAATTCTAAACTGGCATATGATGAAATCACTTTTCAGCATGTGAAACTCAACTTCAGTGCATTCTTTATGTTTTTTTTTTCTGATTCAAGGATTTTACAGTGCAATATTTGTGTTGTGCGAAAAAAAATAATAATAATTGTTCTTCATGAGTATTTGCATCAAATCAAAATTCACAAGCTTCTGATATTTCTTTTGCAAGGGTTGCAGAAAATAATGTCATCATCAAGTTTGGAATTAGTCCATGATAGTTCGTCTTCTAGTGATAATACACTTTCAATTACCAAATGTCTGTTAGATGAGCAAATTGAAGAAGATGCACATAAGAAAAATATCCATATTGTGACTCAGTCTATTATTCCTATGTTACTCCCAACAATTATGGCAAATAAAAAATCTTTTCATGGTGGATCATCAACTAGAAGACGTTACATCCACCGTGATAGGAAAAGATGTCATGATTTAATTGTTAATGACTACTTCAGAGGAGAAAATTCTAAGTACACGCCAGAGCATTTCCGATTTCGAATGGATGTTACATTATTTTTACGAATTTTGCAAGCTGTGGAAACTTATGATGTTTATTTTACACAAAGAGTTAATGTAGCTAGAAAAGTTGGGTTAAGTCCTTTACAAAAAGTGATAGTTGCAATACGGAAACTTGCATATGGCTGTTCCGTTGATGTGCTCGATGAATATGTTCAAATTGGGGAGACAACTGCAATAGAAAGCTTAAAGCAATTTTGTAATACTGTAATAAGAATATTTGAGGAGCAATAACTAAGAAAACCGAACAAAAACGACATTGAAATGCTACTAAAAGAAGGTGAGACTCGAGGATTTCCAAGTATGCTAGGGAGTTTAGATTGTATGCATTGGCATTGGAAAAATTGTCCAACTGCTTGGCATGGTACAAATACTAATGGATTTAAAAAAGGTCAAATGCATACGGAACTCCCCAAAATTGGCACGAAACGCCCTCCGCCACCTCAAAATTTCAAGTGTTATACTTTACCCCTTGAAGTTGGCATAAAGGGGTAAACTGTATCAGTTTTGCCAACATTGGGGGGCAAAGTGTCACGTTTGAAACTTGGGGGTGGCAGAGGGAGCTTGGGGCCAACTTTGGGGGGCTCCGTATGCATTTAACCTTTAAAAAAGTTCCTGCTTTGATTTAGAAGTTGTAACTTCAAAAGGTTTGTGGATTTGGCATGCATTTTTTGGCATGGCTAGAACTAATAAGGATATCAATGTGTTAGATAGGTCCCCCATTATTTGATGATCTTATTAAAGATGTTGCATCTCCTTGCAAATTCATAGCACATGGTCACCACTATAAAATGAGATATTACCTAACTGATGGAATTTATCCACACTATGCTACACGTATTCAAACAATTTCTGAACCATCTTCTATGAAAGAATTTTTTTCCCCAAACATCAAGAAGCGGTGAGGAAGGATGTAGAACAAGCTTTTGGAGTGCTACAAAGTAGGTGGCATATTATAAAAGGTCTTGCACGTATGTGGGGTGTGAGAGATCTTGGAAATTATATGGTGGTGAACAAGCTATCTGACATTTATGTTTTTAAGATTTCTTGTATCAAACTATTTGACATTTATGTGTTTGGCATGTCCTTGATCAACTATTGCTAATATGACTAATGTCTTCCATTTTATTTCTAATCTTGTCAATAATCTACTTGAGTTTTTTATATCAATAATTTTATATTACTACCTGAGTTATTTACCTAACCTGGTGCTATGATTTTCAGCTATTTACGATCAATTTTCAGCTGTGTGTTGGAATGGTTTTCTTATTTTCTTGCTTATGTCTGCAGTTATTCTGGGAAATTCACTAGAGAATTGATGCTTCTTTTTTTTAATATTGTTCAAATTTCTTCACTTACCAAGAAATTATTGTCAATTACGCCTCAACCATAAAATGTTTGAAAGAAACAATAATGCTAAAAAGTTATTTGCAGTGGCATTTCCTTTTCTATTTATGCGTGCATGTATATATCTATTAATAATTCCATTCTCAACAGCATGACAAGTATATATAATACATATTGGAAACAGAAACAAAGATATCATTAAGCATTATCAAGACATAGTTTGTAAAGGTCACTGTTGATTCAGTTAAAAGCTCTTCTTTTTTAATTTATAAACTTTACCGAAAGCCTCAAACTTTATTCAACTATTAATCGATCAATTTTATTAATAGGTTTAGTTTTATAAAAAACCAATACTCCACAAATAATTAGTGTATCTGAAATTCAGCCACTTGTTAACTTGCAAAAATTGAGAAGCTTTGCCAGTAATTGTAAACATGTAAAGATTCAAAAATTCCACTCTTTTAAAAATCTCCGCTTATGTGCTATTTTGAGGATCGCCGCCGGACTAGCGCTTAGACAGGTCAAATAGCGCCTAAGTTTTGCCTAGGCCCCAATTAATCCCCGCTTAAGCCTCTAGAGGCTCCGGTCGCCTGAATAGCACCTAACGCTTTTTTAAAACATCGAACAATTCACAATATTGACATCAATAGCATAAGCTATCTATTGAGACAAATGAATGATTTGTAATCAATGATTGAGAATCTAAATCGAGGTGATTCGGTGAACGGTTTGGTATCAAACAAAAAGAAACTGTAGAAAGAAAAGCAACTCTTTTCTTGCCCATGTTGTTCCCAACTATGAACTTTCAAAATGACATAGTTTACTAAAGTCTACTAATTACCTCAACGAGGATAACAACAACAAATAGGAAAATGTTAAAAGAATAAAAGCTAATACCATAGCAACAAAAGAATAACACAATTCTAAAAAATGTGTTAGAAAAATAAAGACAACAACATTTATCTTAAAAGCTAACACCACATATCATCTAAACAAGTCTTAAAAAAATTAGCATAATCAAGAACTATTATTTAGTTTGCAAAAGATCCATTATTTTCCCATTCCTTCGAGCTTGATACCTTTCATATGTTTCTCGTAATCAATATGGAAGCTTGCTGAAATCTTGATTCATGATACGATTTTGTTGCTCTCTCCTTTCAATTTTCTCTCTTAATTTGCTTTCGACTTCCTTTAGCTCTTGAGCTTTCTCCTTTGTTTGTTGAGATTTTCTTTCCACTTTATCTCTTTTTTTATCACTTGCTCCCGAAATTCGAAATCTTTCATATCTTTCTCTTTTTCAACTCTAGCTCCTCTTGTTGAACTTTAATTTGTTTTTCTAAAGTACTTTGTAGATTGTTTAAGACATCAACTATGACCTTATCTTCATTCAACCTTCTCTTTTTCTCATTACAACCTTTTCTTCCTTGTGGACGCTCAATCCCATATGTATTACGACATTCAACATCAACGTTATCAATAACATGGACATCATCTTCACCTTCGTTGGAGTCAGACATATGTGTTGCTATTGGCAAAGGTTGAGTGCCTACACAATTGCACATTTTTTGTTTTTTCATTTCATTTGTCTTTGTTAGCTCTTCTAAACACCATTTTGGATTCTTTATCATGATCTCCCAACAATGTTCAAATTTAAATGGTTTACCACCATTGGCATCCTTATATATTCGCTTTGCTTCTCTCTTCTACAAAAGAAACATAATTAAAAAATTTAATTAACATGTAAAAGGGAAAAACTGAATATATATGAGATAACATTGCTCATGATGTAATTATGTAATTACCATTTCCTTTGGGGTGCACCACTTTGTGGATTCCTCTCCAATCTCTGGTATACTCCTTGAAAATTTTTTATTGCGCCTTGTATTTTGGTCCAACGATAATTTAAGATATTGCTATTTCGACCACTTGTGTAATTTACACCCATATATTGTCCTTCCAAGCAATGAAAATGCATTCCCACATTGTTATATTTTTCTGATTATTACCTGTATCGGCATCGACAGAAATATGCACCATGCTCGGGTCAATGCAACATCTTCAGCTTTAGTCCAATTTTTTATTAGGAAGGGATATTTGATAATCGATAGAACTTTGGGTTGTTTTTCCTTTATTGGATCCTTTGTCTACACTAGTTTTTGGGTTTTGAGGTGTTTGAAGCATCTAACAGACCTTGATAGGAAAATCCAGAACCAATATGTTGATTAACATGAGAATTATATGAAGCATTCATCGGGTGAAAAAGATAGATAGGTTGATATGACAAGTGGCCAAATGGATTTCAAGGTGTGATTGGAGTTGTAGCTTGAGACGTATTATTGACAAGGAACGGGATTGATGTATTATTAAGTTGTTGAGAGCAAGAGAATTGATTAGCATCTTGTGAATCCATAGAATTTTATTGATCGATACTTATAATCACCACATGATGTAGTTTGTCATGTTCAAAAGGAAACTTCAAATAAGCTCTAACAAGCAGTTTCTATATACAGAACAATATTATCTAAAAATCAATCAAGTATAAGATTTATGCTAAAACTAATAAGAAATATTGAAAGCTAAGGTAAAACTAAAGATCATTAACAAATCAATATTTGACAGTATACACTGCAAGACATCATATGCATAGTTTCATTAAATTATAAATTGAGAGAACTACAAAGCATATTATATTCTGAGAAATTTAGAAGTAAAGCTATCCAAATAAAGTTGTAATCAAGGTTTTAACTAAAATCATTGCTCATAAATCGAAATAAACATGAATCAATCTCAAAGAATATATCTAACTTGGACGTTTGCTTTTATTACTATTTACTAAAACAGATTCCTTTCGCAAGTCTTATGAATCAAAATTTTACAAAGAGCATAAAAATCACAAACAACCTTAAAACAGAAACTCAGATTGTGTAAAGATTAAGAGAAGAAATCATAAATTAGGTGAGTTTAGATAACCAACCTTAATTGAAATTAGAAAGCAAATGAACAGACGGAATGAATGGCTGGTGGATGAGTAGAATCTGAAAGTCGAATAGAAGGGTTATGTTAGAACGTGCCCAGAGAAAATGGAAGTGAAGAAGAAAAGCATTAAACAAACAACTTGAGCGGCAAACCAAAATTCATTGCCGCTTAAACGTTAATTAATATTAAAATAATAAATTTATTTGGTTGTTTATTTATGGACAATCAAATAAACAATCTTCGAGATTTGAAATACCACATAAACATGAAGAGAATGAATAAACTATTTATTATAGAGTTGTTTATTGATTAGAAGTCTATTTATGCACACGTGTCAACAAAATCATATCCATTAATATTTTCTTCGACAATAAATTTTAATCTAATATTTTTTCATTTCTAGAATTATTTCAGGCAACCAAGTTAATCACGAAATTTTCAATATTAAAATCTAACTTACTTGTTGACCGATAAACTGCGAAGAATTGCTCGTACACCTTTACATAATGATTAACTGAGTAATTAAATTAAATACCGATTACCAATTGATTTATTAAATAATAGGTGATGCTTAGAGTTTATTCTCCAAAATTTGTACAAATACTTTCCCCACAAACATATAGTTAACATGGCTGGTTCTCTTTTGACAATGACAAGCGTAATGAAAAAAACATATCGCCAGAACTGAATGAAAGAAAGCATAAAACACTGCATAGAGGGAGATTTCCTACCATATCTTCAGTACTGAATGAAAAAAAAACATAAAAGACTCCTGGGAGATTCCCAAAGGGTAACTAATCTTCACGTCTATTAGAAACATTGACATTAAACAACCAGGCAAACATTGCAAATAAAGGCTTGTAGAGAACCAGAACAAGCTGCTCTAGATTTCATTCTTTTCCAGTTCAGAGCCAAGGAAATAAAATCACTAAATACACTGCTCAAAAAACATATCCAGGGTGGTTCCACTGCCTAAAACGCAGTGACTGTTTTAAAACCGAATACATTTAGGAAACAGAAATGAATATATGAAAATCAAGTAACTCCCATCATCTCAATATTTTTTTTTTTTTTTGGCCTTCACACCACTGATCAGCTCCAAAACCCTGCAGGCTCAATTCACATTCTATCAGATGCCAGTCGATTATATCGTATTTAGAACTCAGAACAGCCTAACAAATGAGTACCTGGAAGGGAAGGAGGGATCGAACCACAATATCTATGGAAGCTAGTTTTTGACACTAACAGATAATACCAATTTCACCCCTATTCATACCCTACTTGGACACTACCACTTTGCCTTCCACTAAAGTTGCCACCACCTCCACGCCGTGACTGACCCTGCTGGCCCCTTTCTCTATATCTTGGTCCCGAACGCTCTCTTGGGGTTTCAAAGTTGTTTGATTCATTGTTGTGGGGAGGCCCCACTGGCTGATACTCATAATGCAAATTGCTGCTTTTCTGCCTATCCCAAACCGCTTGCTGCTTGTTATCTTTACCAGGTCCATTCCATTCTCCATGAGATTCATGCTCTTTACTGTAACGGCTATTTGCATTCCCATTTCTGGGTAACCCGGCATTTGAGTGAGAGGTCAACTCAACTGGGGTAACAGGACGTCCTCTCTGTCCAACTGTTTTCCTCTCTCTCCTAGGCCCTTGATGGCGCTCAGCTTCCTCAAAATTGGTCTTCTCAGATAGAGATTGATGCGACCTGCCCGAAGAGGCATCTTTATTTGGTTGAGGTAGAAGTGGGCCATCACCATGACGAGCCGACTCCTTTCTGTTTGCCCTACCACCCTCAGAGACAACTGGATTTCCGCTCCTGCTGTTAGGCTGGCTTCCTCGTTGGTCAGTGACTGGCAGTGGCTGAGTTTTAGGCTGCCAATGAGATGCCGATCGTTCTCCAACAGCATGGTTTTCTTTGGCAACCACGGGTGAATCTGTCTCACCAGTAGCCGATTGCACAACAAAATTTTTCTTCTCATCAGGGTTGTGATTGTGTTCCATGCCCTTGTGACCCTTGTGCTGATGCCGCTTTCCTCTAGCAACCACACCCTGATCCTTCGAAACAGAAACATTAACTGCTGGTTCAGGATTTTCGGGCATGTTCCAGCCATCATTCCATTCATCCGGATGCTGGTGATCCTCGCGTAATTTTTGGAAGTTCCTAGATGGATTTGGATTTGTAGCTGACTCAACCATGCCTCTTTGACGCCACGAACCATGCACTTTTCCAGGCTTGTTCTGTCTAATATCCCCAGATCTGGACTCAATGGCCGGAATGCCAGATTCATGCCTTTCAACAGCATCATTTGATGTGATCTTACTGCTCGCAACATTTGCTTGATGACTGCTACCTTGATGAGACAATTCTTTTGCTACAGGCTTTGGGATGTATCTCTCCATTTCTGCCCTCTTACTCTTTGGATTATTCTGCACCTGCTGATTGCTCTTCATTGGCATCTCGACTGAAACATTGTGCATGGCTTCATCAGAAACCTCAACTTTATTTTGTGATCGCACAGGAGCCCAGACAACAGCATCAGCACAATGATTCTTGTCAGATGATTTCGTACCATTATGGTTCCTCATAGTCCTGCGAGGATGCTGGGACTTCAACTGGTTATTTAACCTGACATGACCTTCTTCATTAGCTAGCGACGAGTGCAGATCTGAGGATTGATTTGAACCAGTCAAACTGGTCATGGACTGAACTGAGATTGCTTCAGAAGTCTTAGGCCTTGCACTTTCACCTGAACTCTCAGCAGTATCTTTTGTTGGCAATGCTGCAGCAGACGGTGCCTCTTCTGCTTTGTGCCTGTTCTTCCCACTCCTGCTCTTCTTTCTATTATGAGCTAAAGACTCAGACGTAACTCTGGGATTGATAGACAAATTGGTCTCAAAGTTAGAGGCAATCTCATCACCAATACTTCCGAAACATATAGTGGTATTAGATGCAATAGCAGAATACCCTTTACATGCCTCTGTTGTAGAGGAAAACACTAACTTGTCATTAGCATTCCTCTCCATGGAACTGTTTTGCTTTTGCCTATAGGCACTACGCTTCTGCTTAGCAGTACTACCATCATGAATGTGTGATGATGAATTACTGCTGACAGCATCAACATTACCATCACTCTCATTGTGTGCATAAGTTGGCGTCTCCAGAGACACATTGCCAACAATACTGGCAGATTTCTCAACTTTATTCACATTGCTTTTGTCAGTCTCGGCAATCACGCCATGACTGGAACACATAGCTGAGCCTAATACTGATTTACTAGCAACCACAGAAGCTGGTGCAGCAATTGAGGATTCTTCAAGCTTATTCTGGACAGCACTAATAGCAACAGTTTCCAACTTCTCCTTCTTGTGAACAACTGCATTTGTCTGGGAACTTAGAGATAAACTTGATGCTCCAGCTTTATTTCCAGTGCCAGAGAGAGGGGCAGGAGTTGATGATTCTTGCCTACTAGGAATAGTATCCATCTTCTCAGCTACACTTTCCCCAGATTGTGTACGCCTGTTCAACTCTTCCAATTTTGCAAGAGCCTTTGCTCTTTGCTCTCTTGTGCGTTCCTCCTCTTCTTTTTCTCGCTGTTTAATTCTATTGGCTAGCTCATTCCTTTTGGCACGCTGATATATACAATCATGAGTGGTAATACAAATGCACAACATTAGAAAACATTAAAGATTTTTTATAGAAAATCACCTGTACCTGGCTTTCGTTTACATCAGAAACATGCAGTATGGACAGTCCATCATCCTTCCCAGATGGATTTACCATCGAATTCTGAGTGGCTGCAAAATTATTTTCTGGTCCATGAAAAGCAAAAGAAACTTCACTATGAACAGATGATGCAGAAATGTGGGCCTCTAGAACATTTGTCTCTTTACGCCACCCATCAACCTCTTGAATATTATATCTCATTCTACCGTGATGATCAGCTTTACCATGAGTTGATTTCCTGTGCATCTGCATATTAGTGTTTTTCCAAACATTGCAATAACACCAAAGAAAAAGACATGAAAATACTATCCCACCTGGCTATAGTTGTTCCACCGACTACAGTTGATTCAATACTCTCGTCTCCCAGAGCAAATCGATCTTCATGAAGGGCAGAGTTCACATTTCCACCCCCATAAGCCTTTTCATAAGAAAAAGGAAGCACTATCAGTTCCATTTGTAGGGTGAAAAACCATCATATTCCCAACTTGCAATTTATTATTCTGTTCCTCCCGAGGGGAAACAGGTTTAAATCTTGTCTTACCTCACAAGAACGGGCTTTAGCATTTAAGCCTTCTATTTTCTGGATCAGACTGGAATCTTTTGAAGCCATGACTTCTGGAAAATTTGAAGCTCCATGTTCAAACTTCTTAACTGAATTATCATCAGATGAATTCTCACAAGCAACAATTTCAGGAGACTTTACTTTCAGAGGCGCTGCTTGATTACCAGCAGCCTCACAGGAAGTTCCTTCATCAAGCGTTGTTTTTCTTACAGCCATATCATAATCGATTCTATCATCTTTTCTCCATCCATCCTCCCATGATGACTTTCTTGGAGGCTCACCCTTTAGTGAATGTGAAGAGTTGGTTTTATTTTTTCCATCCCATTTCTGCTCTTGATCTCTTCCCTCCCAACTGTCATGCTGCTTCAGCAGTACTTTGTATGGTCCCCGTGCATCATGAGGATGAACAGTTTCCTCTTGTTCTGGAGCCATTGGGTTACTAGTGGGACCGTGTGTACTAGTTCTTCCATGAGAATTGATGGGATCAGCAACATTATGACCAGGGTACCTGTTATATGTAGCAGGGCCCATTGGCATACCCATGAAAGGAACATCACGTTCATTGGAATTAGAAAAGCCCATTGGAGGACCGTAGTAGTTGTCAAAAGGTACAGGTCCAGGATAAAAGCCAGGTCTAAGAGACATGCCTGGGCGAGCATAAGGATCATGCATATGTGGCCTGTACATATCACCATTTTTTGGGTGAGAGCCTCTAGGTGCGGTATTGGGTGGACGAACAGGATGTGAATTGGCAAGAGGAGGCATATGTGGATGGAAATAAGGAAATGGTTCCATGGGGAATCCACCAGGGGGAATTGGGGATCCAAATGGCGGACCACCTGGAGGCCCTCTATACCAAGCACCACCAGGATGACTATTTACAGGAGGACCATGCCAAGAATCAAAATGCTGAGAATGATGAATATTAGAATTAGGATATGGATGAGGATCAGCATGCCACTTCTCCATATTAGATTTGCTTCCATTTTCAACATGGGTTGAACTCTCTTTTCTCCAGGAACCAGAGCCTCCACCCTCAGAATTCACATTTACAGAAAAATCACCTGGAAAACCAAAATAACCATAAGACCAGTCACAAAATCAACCCATTACCATAATGGTCATAATCATGAAAAGGACAAGGGATTATTATTTGAAAAAAATCAAATCAATTCAGTATTACAAACCGCCAGTATGCTCCTTTACTGACGCTACTCCAGAAGAAGGTGAGCCTCGACGACCATGAGAGCCATAATCTGCAACAAACAGTTTACAAAGAAATGCACATTGATCATGCAGCAGGTCATAAAAAAATCCAATAAATTGACTTTTCATGTTCCTCTCCAGATCCACTGACATTTCTTCTATCATTGCCCAAAGGCCAAAGCAAACCAGAAAATTAAAAACATAAGCTATTCCACATAATAGATGCTGCTCAAGCTTACATGATACTAGTAGTTAATTCATGCAATATTATGGAAAGCCTAACAGCAAGTTCTTCAGATGCTGTCAGAAGCAAATACCAGTATAAGTGTATCTCCAACATAGTATAACAACAGAAAGAACCCAAAACTATAGCATAAGACAGCAATATAACTTATAAGGCAATATTTAAGAGTAAAACCTTTAGAGTCGGTGTTCTTTCCTGAATTGTCTTTTTCTAAACCAAGAGATGGAAAATCTCCAGTGCTAAGTGAGAATCCATCATTCTTAAAGGATGTCATCCCCTGCATGTTTACAGAAAATAGAGCTAAGTAAGAACATTAAGGAAGAAATGTAACATGCTTACAAATCCAGAAAAATTATATAACTTCCAATATGGAAGTATGATCACTGATAAACTACCAATTAATAAAATTTGTCCAATAGGTTTCTAGCAATACAAGCCTCGACAATCAAATGGCGCATGTTTCCAGCTGAGAGAAATTGCATACAACTTGCTTTAAATTGTACAAAAATTTAGCTACAGGATTGCAACCACCAGAGGTACAATTGAAAGCAATATGGACAAACGAGTAACTATGGTAAGCACTGTTCTAAATTTTACACAGACCCACAGCTTTGTAAAGCATATGGTAGACTTTTAATCTGTCAAGAAGTGAAAGTAGTTATAGGTTGTTCAATTCTATCCACAATGAAGACGAAGTACAAGCTAAATAACACCAAAAACACAAAGGAGTTAAACTATGAACGACTCATGGATTTGCCGTGTCATAAGAAGAAATGGTTAGGACTCACTTTTCAAAATTTGTCCCGTTAATTTGCTTCTTGAGCGAAAAAGGATGTCTCTTCAGTAGTTCCATGAAAAGCCTGTATGCAACTGGCTGGAAACTTCGACATGGAATAACCCTGCAAAAGAAATTATGTATTTAAAATTAATGGGGCAATGAAAAGCAGTTTTATTAAGCACAAAACAATCTCATGGAATCACAAAGAAAGAATGAGAAATCAAATGGTAAATAAAGTCAAGTAGAAC
>CAOJBI010342702.1:0-15242 GCA_948277035.1 Euphorbia corollata
ATCGAATTAGGAATGTGTGCATCCGCCAAAAGACTGGAGTAGCACATATTGAAGATAAATTAAGAGAAGGACGATTAAGGTGGTATGGGCATGTGCTACGAAGACCCGCGGACGCTCCAGTTAGGAGATGTGAGAATTTAATGATAGAAAGTAAGCGTAGAGGGAGAGGTAGACCTAAGATTACTTGGAAGGAAACTATTTCGAAAGATATGCGCTTGTTAAATATTAATGAGCAATTGGCATTTGACAGAGCTTCATGACGTCGAAAGATCCATATAGCCGACCCCACCTAATGTGGGATTAAGGCTTAGTTGATTGATTGATTGATTGATTTACAGTTACACAGCCAGGTCAACCTCAAAATGAACTATTCAACTTTTGAAATTAACAGTATTCTTTTTTTCTTTTGTAAATTTTACTTAGAAAACTGAAATTAAAAATTATATGTGTTATTTTTTCAAAAAAAGTACAGAGATATATTGGGTTTATCGGCAAAAAGAAATATGAAGCTTAGTTACTCAAGTCATGTAGTACTTTTTACGTATTTATTCCGAACATATGTGGTTTTTTTAATAAGCATATATGTGTTGTTTAAATGTTGATATATATGATTCTAAAGATCCATATCAATTGAATGCTTAATAAAATTTCGGGTAAACTTCAAAATAGTACCCTGTGGTTTCACTCATTTTCAAAATGGGTCATGAGGAATTTTTCTTTACAAAAGGGGGTCTGTGGTTTCAAAAAATTTGCAAAAAGAGGATTTTCAATATTAAATCATGTCATAAAAATGAGTATTTGTGTTCGTTTTTATCTGAATTTTTGCGGGATGCCTAATAAAAATATAATACATGTCAGTGATAAATTTTGTAATTTTTTGAATGGTGTAACTATTTCTTATGAATTCTTAAAGTTTGTTACCATAATTTAATTAAAAAAAATAGTTACACCATTCAAAAAATTACAAAATTTATCACTGACATGTATTGTATTTTTATTAGTCATCCCGCAAAAATTCAGATAAAAACGAACACAAATACCCATTTTTATGACATGATTTAATATTGAAAATCCTCTTTTTGTAAATTTTTTGAAACCACAAACCCTCTTTTGTAAAAACAAATTCCTCAGATCCCATTTTGAAAATGAGTGAAATCACATGGTACTTTTTTTAAGTTTACCCTATTTGTTATTTATAATATAATAGTATATAATATTTGATGACTTATTTTGGTTTGGGTTGGCATAATGAGAGGAACTGGATAGTATATATAGTACATAAAATTAAGCAAATGCTACTATAATGAAACTTTGGATTACCCAATAAAGTTTTTGTTCTGGTGATTTGGTTTTTAGGATCTACGTGCTAAACGTCTTAGCCTAGTTGGTGAAGACATGAAACTGTATTCCTAGAGGTCACAGGTTCGAGTTCACATTCAGGTAAGGATGGGATGAGGTTTTCCTTTATTATTATTGTAAGCCAATATGATAAAAAATTTTAAAAAAATTAATGTTAATTGATGTTGTTGTTGTAGCTGCAGCTATTTGATAGTCTTAACCAAATATTTGAAACTATTGTTTGACATTGAAAAGATAAAATCAGTTCAATAAATTATAAATATTAAGGTGAGTGGAAACCTATCCGAATTTATATTAATGTGCCCGCTTCTAGTTTCTTATAGCTATAAAGGTTGTAAGAGCAGCCGAAGACGAAGATTGTGAAATTGAAACCACCTAATTACTCTCTCATTTCCATTTGGTTTTAAAATACCCCTCTAGGCGAGGTAGAACATACTCAGCATTATATGCCCCAGAGATATTTTTATTTAGACTTCACACACACATATATAGTCATATTAAGTCCCGTTTGTTTGCAGGGAAATTAAATATTTTTTTATATTTGACTACATCAATGTAAAATATAATCTGATGTTCGGTTACATTTCTAGAAAATGTATTCTAACCACAAATTTGAATGTGTGTGTGTGCGTATGTGAATAATGATAGTAGCGGTAATGGAGAAGATTGTGGTAGCAACATTAATGGATGACGGTGGAGATAATGATAACGAAAACGGTGGACGAGATGATGGTGATGGTGGAAGACATATAAATGAAAGATGATTGTGATGGAGATGATTGAGGAGGTGAACATGGTGGTAAAGGGAAGGCGGACTCGAAGGTAGTGGTGGTGCGGAAAGAAGTGATGAAGGGGTCAGGGGAAGGGAAGATGAGACGACGATGACGGTGGCAAAGTAGAGTGGATGACATGAAAGCGATACAAATAATAACAGCGAAGACGATGTGATGAAAGTGATGGAGGAAGAGGTGAAGATGGAGGAAATTGTGATGACGATGACGGAGTAAAGAAAATGGTGATAGTTGTGATGGGATGGAGGAAATAGTGAAGGTGTTGACGACAACTATGGAGAAAGTGGTGATTATGGTATGATGAAGGAAGTAGTGAAGAAAATAATGATTGTGGTGGGAGTTAAAGAAGTGGTGATAATGATGGAAGTGAGATAATGAAGCAATGGAAAACTGTTCTTTTTTTCTAAACATAATATTTTCATGCAAACAAATGGAACCTAATATAATTAATTGCAGTTATGCTACAAATAAGTTGGGAGGTCAAATTTTAACAGGATTTACCACGTGAAAAGTTATACATGCATAATTTTTTATTTTTTTAATTATACATGCATAATTAGTATAATATGATTTGGGTCAAATGCATACGGAGCCCCCCAAAGTTGGCATGAAACGGCATCCGCCACCCCAGTGTTTCAAGTGTTACACTTTACCCCCCTAAAGTTGGCAAAACTGATACAGTTTGCCCTTACATCGCCACATGTCAGCTTCTGATTGGAGAGAAAAAAATTTCGAAAAATGACATCTTTGAAAAATCAAAGAAATCACAAACTGACACGTGGCATTGAGGGAGCAAACTGTATCAGTTTTGCCAAGATTGGGGGGCAAAACATCACATTTGAAATTTGGGGGTGGCGGATGACGCTTGGAGTAATTTTGAAAGGCTCCGTATGCATTTGGCCTATGATTTGGCAACATCGGAACATATGTCATCAATGATGAACATCTACGTTATTTAAGAAGCGACCAAAATCTGGACATTTACATTCTGAACCTTAAAATTAAATAATATCATCTTTAAAATCGATTCTTCGAGTAATTACTCCTCAATATCGCATTACAATTACTTTGAGATGTATTCGCCACCATAAATCTTCTAGAGGTTCGTAGCCTCAAATTAGACATACTTCGAATCAACACATTAGGGCAGTCAAATTAGCCATTGATTTCATGTCATTTGATTTTCAATCTTGATATTCCAGTGAGTTTCAACAAAAGTGTTAAAGATTAGGATAATCTTAAAATCAATCAAGCACAACAAACACTAGAAGCAAGATCATATACCTCAGTGATAAAACTTTACTACAATCCAAAAGCAACTCTCTGCACAAAATCGGTACGTCTTTTGCCAGGCATACGAATAAGCCCCGTGATCTGTAGCTCTATCACTGCCCTACAAAACCTTGCTCTGTAAAAAATTAAGTTAAGGTCCCAAAAACATTTTTAAAATCTGTGTGCAATATGTTCGCTTTCTGTGAGAATCTTATGGTTGATGATGAGAAGAAGAAAATCCAGAGTACAACAGCATACTTGCTAAGAAAATTATACTTAAAAGAGGATACTGGATAGAAGCTTCACTAGGCTTCTTAGCAGGCTCAGTTGTACTTTTTCTTTTCTTGGGCGATGGAGAATGCTTCATTCGACGTTTCCCTTTATTACTACTACTAGAGCTAAGAATCAGGGATTTGAATGATTGATACCAGTCATGGACATTTATAACATCGCCATGCTCCTGAACCAAGGTATACCTGAAATAAAATAAACCCAAACTATGTTTTATCATTTTTTTATAAAGGCAAAACCTATGAAATGTTCATTTTTTTAAAAGGCAAACTCTGTAATGTTCGTTTTAAAAAAAAAATAACTTGTGAATTCATGTCTTGGGTAAATACTAACTAGTATAAACTCCATTATTCTAGGAGTACCTTGTTTCATTCTCATATTTAGTCCCATTAAGGCTTTCATCATTTAAAAACACATAATACATATTTTACCCTCATTAACTACTATAAATGATTTCTCTTTTTTTAACTCATTCTTAATTATTTTTTTCAAAATCAACTTTCTTTTCTGAAACTCAAAAAGCTAAGCTGTAAAAGTACAATTGAAGTTTTAAATAAAAAAAAAGACCTGGGAATGGAACGAGAAATAAATAGTTCAAAGTTTCTAGCAAGGGTTAAATATGAGCAATTCATAAAGTTTCAATGATTAAAACTAAAGACGATTAAAATCGATTGGATAAGCATGTGATATGCGGGATTAATGGCGTCCCTTCTTTAGCCTATGATACAATTGCTAACTATAGGCCGATCTTGCATGAAAACTGAAAAGGAAATATAAATGGGTAATGGGAAAACAACTTCTAATATAGGAATGGAAGTTATGGAACTCGGGGGGGAGAACGTGAATATATCATAAATATTAAAACCATAAAGATGTATTTGTTAATTTCCCTTAGACAGTAACCAATTGAAAACATGGGATATATGAAAACAAGAAAACATGGAAGACATGAGCAAATTATTGATAAACAAGGAACGTTCAGTCACTAGGAAACCAGTAGACTAACTCAAATAAAATTGATAGAAGCAGTCAATTAACAAGGAAAGATGAAGCAAAAGCATATTATGATTCATGAATAGCCAGCCATGCATACGGGGGTTGACAGTTGACATGTCAACGACTTAAACTCAGTCATTTGATCAATCAGATAGAAAAAATGAAGGACGAGAAAGCATTTAAGCACTTACATAATCGAAGAATCGTGCATAGAAGGAAACAAGGTGCTGATACTCTTATAGCAGCAACTGCACTGCATGATATTGTTGACCTCCAGAAGATCAACTTGAACCCTTCTTCTTGGGTCTCCAATTAAAGCCTAAACATTTGTTTTGAAAAAGAACAAATGGTACTCGGTAATACATCAAATTCAATGTTTTGACGCTAAAAGACTACACGATCATAGAAACATAAAATAAACAATAATCTACTCAACACATTCGAGGAAGTCACTAATTTTTGCCATTTCTTTTCATTTTATTCATCTGAGTGTTAGTATCAACTTATAATGAAGCAAACAAAAACAGCATTTACCAGGCTAGATGCTGTATTTATGGAATGAAGAAGAATAAGTAACAAGCACAATATCTTCAAATTATTCCTACAATGGGTTCCCACTCTTAGCACATAAATTTGGTTTCTTACTGTTAGAAAAAGTCAACTGCATCAAATTACGGCTGCTTGTCCGTGTGCTTTTCTTTTATTTGCATATAAATATCAGTATTCTATCAATGACATTATATGTAAGTTATTCACAATGTAGTCTCCCTCACTCTTTTACACTTGCAAAACCTGAAAAAGTTATAAGCTTCAACTGACAAAATAATACTCACTGATTGAAGCTTGTCAACATTTTTAAAGCAGACGATTTCATGGAAAGCTATGCACTCAATGGGCTGCAAGAAGTCCCTGTTCCACAAAGGGAGTCAGATATCAGAAAATCACCTAAAGATTTATTAATTTAAAAAGCACTCAACCTATGTTGTACAAGTAAGAATAGTAGCGTGTGAATCAAGAGAAAAGCTCAATCCATCAAATTTTACACTATATCATTGGTTATAAACATGTTAAGGCACATCCGATAATGCTATAGTAAAGTATAACCGTACATATTTAATCATAGTTTTATTGTTTCAGTAGTGGAGACCCAAAAATTAAAATGTTCTGTATTTAACCTCGCACATGCAGTCTTGCACACAAACTCCATACAAGAGATTCAGTTTATTCCACAGGAATCACTTCACTACTTCAAATTTGAGCTATCAGTGATCACCTTAAGCATTTCAGAGTTATATGATGATGTTAGGAAGTAAACAAAATAACAAATATTACAAGTAATAACCAATCCTCTTTCTGGTACATGTATGAAGTTAATCATTCAAGAGATTCTCAAAGTGCAAAAGCACTAACAGATTGATAAAATGGCGTTCATAGAACATATTATCAGAAAACAGACAAACTTAAGGATATATATAACCCAAAGAAAAAAGATTAAGTAAAATTTAGAAGAACGTTCCTACCTGACCATATATTCAGCTAGTCTTGCAGCTTTGTCACTTACTTCTTTAGAATCCTTTTCGAAATTCAAATTGCTACGAGATGATCGTCTCCTGCTTATGGTACAAGCCACCACAACCAGTAATTTCTTATTCCCCAACGAAATTTACACAAATATTTAACTAACAATTATCATATTCACCTAAAATGGCAACCAGCTCTATTAATCAACTCATTATCCTATTCAGCCTAAGTAAATTGCCATTGTAGCAGCTGTATCGATCAAAATGTAATAAACTAACCAAAGAAATATGATGAATAGAGGTGTTCAAAAACATAACCTCACTGATGTAATTCAGTCTGTTTGGTTCGGTTTTCATTCTAAAAGGTTCAGTTTTGGTTATAATTTCATAAATTTTTGTTTCATTTCGATCAGTTCGGTTTTAATTAATAGAGAAACTGATATATAACCAAACCAACCGATTTCAAATATCTCTTAAAAACTAATTATATAATATCATATTTTAATTTGAAAAAGTTCATTTACAAAATTAGCTTCATAATATATATATATATATATATATATATATATATATATATATATATGTATATATTCATTACCACTTCAGGTTTTCTTTTTAAAATTTGCCTCATTGAGCTTACAATTATACAAAGAAAAAACCTCACCCCACCCAAATGTCGACTCAAACCTTTTTTATTTAAAAATTGTACACGAGTACAAAGTAACATAATGCATGCTAGTTAATTAATTATTGTTTTCAGATAGTAAGGAAAATAAAAGGGTAATAAAAAAATTACTTGGAAGAATCTGTCAAATCTTGTCTCAAACTTTTTCCATCTTCAAAGTTCAACGATGATAGCAACTCCTTCACTTTTTCAAGGATCTATACAAACTAACAAATAGAGGGTGAGTCGAGATACAACTTAAGCAATATAGAAGGTACATGCAGAATTAGAAATCAATCTAATCAGAGAAAAAAAACTTTTTAAAAGCTTGCACAAAAACATGGAAAGTGCAGTATAAGAAAGTAGTAGAATGATGGGAATAACAAGAGAAAAATGATAGACATGAAACAAATTATTAAACTAGATCCACAAAGCAAGAGAAATGGAACTACAAAAAGCATATCATTTGATTTTTAGGTCAGAAGGAAAACAAACTGAAATTACATCCTTTTATTCATTAACTATAAATAATCGCCTCCAATGTAACATCCATCCATCACACTGCAGAAAACTTACTCTATCAATATATGTATTTCTTCTTAATGTTAGGTTTCATCCATCCATATACTTTTGTTTACATGATTAGGAATTTAGGATAACTAAATCAAAGCAGATGTTAATGATGTGCATACCAAGCAATGTCATTACAACAGTTGTGTAATTTTGTTGGGGCATAATTAATCAGTGAATAACATGCATGACACTTGATTAGTGAGATTCTTCACAAAATACAGAATTTGGAGAACAATCTTAATTAATGATCAACTGCAGACCAAGCAGTTGATAAAAAAAAAGTTGTCAGCATCTAATCCAAGAAATAACAGAATAATAATCACTACCTCAGGGATATCAACAAGATGCTTTTCCCAACCTTTTAGCAACTTACACAGCTGCACTGCTGAACGATTCCTGATGAGATGTAAACTTTAGTATTCTAATTTCTATGTTAAGTGTTAACAGAAGAAACATTCAGAATACAAACAAAAGAAACATTTAAGTTATCAGAATAACCGAATTGTAATTAGTACTTTTCAAACAACATCTCGCCCACCAAACTCTTTTTTGAAACAAAAGTAACATTCTTAAAGACGACTAGAGTTATCATTACTTTCTTTTCCTCAGCTTTGAATTTGAGGTTTTTTCTAAATACAGCTGCCAACCACTGCAGGGCTTAGTAGGATAATCTAAAAATAACAGTTCTTATATGAAATTTGCGGACATCTTCAGAAATCTTTCAGCACTTCCAACTTACACAAAAGAAAAAAGAGTATTCCAACACTTTCACTTACTTCACATTTTGAATTGCTTGATAGACAAAACCCCTCTTCGGAGAAATGAGATATTCTTTATAGGTATCTTGGTTCCTTTGATATACCTTTAGCTTGTCTGACTCTGGATCAAGGGTCTCGCATAAGAAGTCTAACAGTTGAATTTTATCACACTTCCTCGCTTCATATAAGCACTGAGAACCATAAACAGCAGGATTATCCAATTGAAAATTTAACTAGTACAGAATTATGGAAAGTAACACCATCAACTGAGCTAAGTAACATTTGGACACCAATAACAAAATTTTGGCGTCAAAAGAAACATTGTTTGATAAATTGAAATAAATTGTGAAAGAAGAAGACAAATAAATTACACCGAAATACATGAACACTTAATGTTTAATGGAAACTCACCATAACTACACTGCTCCATTGTTTCTGCCGTTTCTTCAGTTCTGATAGCGCATTGATAAATGTCTCATCAACCTCCTGAACTCCTTCGTTTCTGGCAAAAAGATTTGCATTCTAATTCAACAATCAATTCTTTTTGAAAATTTCCACTTGATAATTAAAAAACAAAATGATGACTTTAAAGTACCTTGCAAACGATGGAAATTCAAAAGCATACTCAAGCATCATTTCTTTTGATAATCCATACTTTTCACAATCTATCACCTTCAGCATCAAAAAAAAAAAGGAAAGGACACTGAAGTTTTGATTGTATCAAGCACCATCCCAAAAAAAGCAGGTTAACAGGTATAAAAGACAAATTCAACTCCGTATACAAAATTCTCACAAACTGAAAATATAAGCATGCATCAAAGGAAGAGGAGAAGTTGATCAAGATGTAAGAGGCACACACTACATAACTTGGTTAATCACTATTACAAGCAAATCATAAAGAAGGTTGTCATATTGATAACTATGACAATGACATATTACAAAAGCACAATCAATCTGGTAATAGTGAAAGAAAACAATCGAAATGATGAATTTTATAAAATACATGAAATAGCATCCAACACCATGATAGGCCACTAGGAAACACAGACACTCAAAAAAATTTTGACAAATGGAAGGATATGTTACCCAATTTTCCTTTTCAAGAAGAAAGTGTAGGAGTACAAAACTTAGGGGCTCCATGGAAAAATGTTGAACACATGCTATCTGAGAAGTAGTTTCAAGCATTCCAAAGAAAAAAGTTAGTGTTGTAGAGCGCATCATAACAATTGTCATCATATCCGCACAAGATAAATTCCTAACCTTCAAAGCTCTTATAAACGATGTTATCGTTCCATCCTGACTTACAAAGTAATTTCTCATAAAAACAGCCACCTTGTGATTGACACCAAACCCAGAACAATGCTTCACAAGAACAGCCTCAACAATTGCATCCATTCTCTCGGCTGGGGTTCCCAGAACAAATTTGCTAGGGCAAAGTTGATGTAGAGTATTTGAAGGTAGTACATTTCTCAGGGTATCAAGTGTAGTTGCAACTCCCATTATTAAAATTATTGGGATTTTCAATACCCATTCACTGGTAAAATAATCAAAAAGAAAATTATGTGAGCTATAAGGTATCTAGATAAATGTACCACTAATACAGACTCCAGAGAAACAGCAGACACGATCCAAAATAAGCAATGTCGAATGAGCATGAAAGCCAAGGGAAGATGATAGCAAAGTCCATGAAAGTACCTCAACATCAGAATAAAATCAGAGATGACAGTCCCACAACATCTCTCCAAATCATCAATGATTATGACAACTGGGCTGCTAAAATTTCCTTGTTCTCTGTACCAGGTTGCTAAGATGGAAATATCAGGTGCCTGGACAAAAGAATGCACTATTATTAAATGCATAAATCTTCAGTATGAAGTTCTTAATTTGCATACAAAATGTATTTGTAAATCCTTACATCCACAGTAACCATCAAAAATTGCCTCAATAAACTCTTTAAACAACCACCAATGCCATTTTTCACTGAGAAGTCAAGTGAAGAAAGGTTAGCCACAAGGCATCCTTGAGATTTCAAATGTAAGCCAAGCTCTTGGAATGCCACCAGATCATCAACAAACTCCATATTCTCTGCAAAACATTTTTCCATACATAATCCCTTGTTAGTAAAATGAAACAAAATGTACTAAATGTTATTTTTGTACTTTGTATGAAGTACTGAACAGATTAAATCTAATGGGAGGAGAAGAGAAATATATATATCACAATCTCAGAGAAACATCATTCAATCTCAACAAATTATAAAGCGCCAAAACCAGCATATATTCAGAAGATGCGTCTTGAATTTTGGGATAGCAAATGAATGTCTCCAAAACAAAAACATTTTGAATAAACTCAGGAATCAATCCTTCCTTACAGTTTGACAGATAAGTGCTCAGAGATGGCAGTGCATGCCAAATTTTATGTATGAATTTCTTTCGTTGTGTGCATCAGCCAACAATAATATTGAAGTGTCTTGTTTGTCCAATATTTTGTGAGTTTTTTTAAGTGTGCATTTGTAACAAAATCTGCCTGCTCTCTTGATAATTATCTTGCTCAGCAGTTACAATGTCTGGCCAGTGGCCACTAAATAACTGTTCTGGAAAGCTGTAGGCTCTAGGGTATTATATAATCCGAACATAATAAAGCAGAAAGCCAAGAAGCAAGTAGTTTCCAGCAAATTAATTTCAAGAGATTGAAATTTCTCTCTAAACAAGTCCTTGACTTCAAGAGACCATAGGAAATTATTAGGAATCTCTCTAAATGAATCCTCAACAGTAGACCATATATTCAAAATAAATATCAAATAATAGAATGATTAGAAGTGGATACTTCTTAATCATCTCGTAACATCACAAGTAAGGTTTCCGAGACAGAAACAGCATTAGTATCTAACAGCTTCTGTGCTACCTAGCTCCTTAACAACCCGAATACACCACAAAGCAAAATGATAAATTGCTCAACTCACTTGTCATAACCAATCCCGTAAACAGTTGTTTAGACGTAGCATCTCTCACAACAGGAAAAGCATGTGTTACTTCAGTACAAGAAGGTGCTCTAACTGATGAAATGGCCTTGAAAGACTCGAAAACCCACCGTTCAATCTCATTGAATATAGTAGTATTGAGATTCCTCAATACATCCTGCATATAAGATTACAAGTATCCATTTTACAAGACAATATAATGGCCACTAAAGACTTCAGAGGTTGCTAAAAATATCATCAAAAGAATTATAAGAAATTATTGATCCCAATTTTATCTTGATGTCTTGACTATAAAACTAAAAATCTTTAAAAGATGGAAAGAATGCAAGTAATAATCAAGGAACATACTTCAATTGTGGACTCAATTTTTGACCAAACGGCTTCAAAAGCATCCAACCGTAAGATGCTACATTGTTGATCATCACCGTGATTTGCTTTCTCAAGGTCAGGGTTTTCACCAATATGAGGTAATGAGGGAGTTAAATCAATTCGCCTCCTGGTTTTCATTGTTCTTATTGGATTTTTGGTATTAGGTTTTTTACGTGTACCTCTGTGTAGAACAAAGAAGGGCTGTGGACAAAGAAAAAAGAAATAAATTTGGACTGCATTAGCATTTGATTTTCACAAAGTCGCAGGAAAAAGAAGTAATGAAGCAAGTAGGCGTACCTGGAGATGGTTTTCCGAGACATCATGAGGCGAAGTAGCTGGTGAATCGGGAGCACAATGCGCCATTTTCGGAGAGCGAAAGCAATTGAGAGACCGGAAAGTTTACAGGAACTTTAGGGTTTCAGCATTGGTTTCAGCACAATATCAATACTCTAGCAGATAGCGAGAAACCATTGCCATCCAACTAAACTCTGTTATTGCACATAAAAATATCAAATTAATGAAATCAACTACCAAACAATTACCATATGCAACATTCAAATAACAAACGAAAGCATAGACAAACTCCATTAAAGCATGAACAAGCTCTTGTTTTCAAAAGAAGATTCAATTTAAGATAACGAAATTTAAAAAAGTAACTTATTAGAGTATAAGAAAAACAAATAAAGAAATCTAGCGTTGAAGATATACTCGTTCATCTTGCTGTCCTCATTCTTAGTTGCGGCGGTGACAAATGAATTTGAGATGATCGTGTATCGAATGAATAGAATCAAGGTAGAGATAGAAAAAGGGAAACAAGATCATTTGCTATAAAAAGCAGAAATGGAAATCAAATTTGATAAGTACCCAAACAAACTAATTTCGTATAAGAAAATAATTCTGCAAACAGAGCTTTTGGGGCGCAGATGATAGAGGTGATGGCGACGGTGACCGTGAGAGAAGTGACGACGGCTATGGTGCCAACTGTTTGTGGAGAGTTACATGGGAGGAGGTCTTGGATTTTTTTTGTTAAGGCTAAACTTTACAAAAATACTTCCATTTCACCCATTTTCGAAATGGGATGTGAGGAACTTTTTTACAAAAGGATTTGTGATTTCAAAAAATTTATAAAAAGATATGTGATTTCAAAATAATGACGTTACGCTAAATATTTTAAACAATTCAGTATTCTAATAATTTAATCTTCTTATCTTAAAATTATACGTCATAATTTAAGTAATTTTTTGGTATTTTTTTATTTTTTATGAATTTTTAAAGTTTGTTACCATAATTTAATTAAAAAAAATAGTTACATTATATAAAAAATTACAAAATTTATCACTGACGTGTATTGTATTTTTATTAGTCATCACGCAAAAATTCAGATAAAAACGAACACAAATACCCATTTTTATGACATGATTTAATATTGAAAATCCTATTTTTGCAAATTTTTTGAAACCACAAACACCCTTTTGAAAAAAAAAAATTCCTCAGACCCCATTTTGAAAATGAGTGAAATCACATTGTACTTTTTTTAAGTTTACCCTTTTTTTAAAAAAATTGTAAGTTAATTCATGATTTCCTTCAAATCTGCAAATCACTTTTAATCAATTTCAAGAGGTTTTCTACAGAGCTTCAAGGTAACGTTATTTTCTCTAAATCAATCGTTACTTCCTCTTCTCTTCTTCAAATCTCTAAAATCAATCGTTAGTGCCTCTACTCTTCTTCAAATCTCTAAATCAATCGTTAATTCCTCTACACCTGCAATTTCTAAATCAATCGTTACTTCCTCACTAAGGCCCTGTTCTCTTGGACTACAATTCAATTAAGTTCAGTTCAGTTAAGTTCAGTTCAGTTAAGTTCAGTTCAATTAAGTTCAGTTCAGTTAAGTTCAGGTATGTGTAGTTATAAATTTACACTGAAATAAGTTCAGTTCAGTTAAGTTCAGTTCAGTTAAGTTCAGTTAAGTTCAGTTCAGTTAAGTTCAGTTCAGTTCAGTTCAATTAAGTTTAGTTCAGTTCATGTTTCAGAAGTTGAAAAGAACAAGACCTAATTAGAGTAACGTTTTTCCATACTGAAAACCTAAATCTACTTAAACATGTCATGATTTTGTTGCAAAATCGTGTTAAAAAATATTGTATGAATAAGCTATGAATCAACATGGAAAGAAATAATGGAAGGAAAAATAAACTGAGTTAAATTTGCTATGAATCAACATGGAAATAAACTAGTAAGTAACTGGTATATAATTGTTAGCTACAACTTAAGTTAAAAAAAACGAAAGCTACCTTAAAGTAAAAAAACTAGTAAGTAACTGTATGTAAATGGTATATTAAAGTAAAGAAACTAGTAAGTAATTGGTATATAAATGGTATATAACCGGTATATAACTGTTAGTTACAACTTAAGTAAAAAAACGAAATCTGCCTTAAAGTAAGAAACTAGTAAGTAACTGGTACGTAACTGTTAGCTACAACTTAAGTTAAAAAAAACGAAACTTACCTTAAAGTAAGAAACTAGTAAGTAACTGGTATGTAAATGGTATATAACTGTTAGCTACAACTTAAATAAAAAAAATGAAACATACCTTAAAGTAAGAACTAGTAAGTAACTGGTATATAACTGTTAGCTATAACTTAAGTAAAAAAAACGAAACCTACCTTAAAGTAAGAAACTAGTAAGAAATTGGTATGTAACTGTTAGCTACAACTTAAATAAAAAAAATGAAACATACCTTAAAGTAAGAAACTAGTAAGTAATTGGTATGTAACTGGTATATAACTGTTAGCTACAACTTAAGTAAAAAAAAACGAAACATACCTTAAAGTAAGAAACTAGTAAGTAACTGGTATGTAACTGTTAGCTACAACTTAAGTTAAAAAAAATGAAACATACCTTAAAGTAATAAACCGATATGTAACTGGTGTATAATTGTTAGCTACAGCTTAAGTAAAAAAAATGAAACATACCTTAAAGTAAGAAACTAGTAAGTAACTGGTATATAATTGTTAGGTAATATGGAATAATTAATCAAATCACTAATAATTAATTACAATGATACTGGTTCATCAATGACGTCTTCCCCGCATTGTGATTAATCACGTATAATCAAAACGAACATTTTTTATAATTAATCAAATCATTATCAATAAGAAGGAAATTAATGAAAACATACCCACTGTCGCCCACAACAATGACTTTAAGCAAAACTCTTCTATTGGGATTGATATCCATTATTTGATTATTCAAAAAATTGACTCTTTTTTTGTTTTTACTCGTAATAAACAGTTCATGAAATTAAAAGAAGTAATTTGAAGAAAAAAGATATCAGTAATATGTATCAAATTCTATTTACAACACAGAAAACCATAAATCTTAACACAATTGAGGAAACTATTCCAGCTGGTGCCATTTTATACTGGTAAGAAAGTGGTAGAAAGAACAAAAATATATTTATGAATATTTTAAAATGTTGAACTTAGCTCAGCGGAGAGTTGTTTTTGAAGATAAAAAGCTTTAAGGCAGCAAGCAGCAAGCAGCAAGGTCAGCGAGAAAGAATCAAGACAGCGAGCATAGAGACTTGCTTCTTAGTCAGCAAGCAAAAAGTTTCTACAGTCAATTCAGCCTTGAACAAGAATTACTCTTAAGTCAGCAAGGAGTTTTGACAGC
>CAOJBI010342721.1:0-15039 GCA_948277035.1 Euphorbia corollata
TTAAACGATATAATTATAAGTAAAATTTAAATATATTTTACGTATTTTATTTTTTTCTATTTAATTTAATAATGAAATTTATGAAAAAAATAAATGTTCACGGGCTTGGGTCGGGCTTGGGAATGACCTTGTAAGCCCGGCCCGGGCCCGGCCCGAGCCCGAAGTTCTAAAGTATGGGCTTGGGCCGGGCTTAGGTTGATGTTTTTTAATGAAAAGCCCGCCAAGCCGGGCCCGAACCCGGCCCAGCCCGATGAACAGGTCTACATTAAAGTAAATATAATGTAAGTAGGTAAAATTGTATGTGGTGCTTGGAAAAAATGGATACCGGTGAATTATTTGTTTTAGGGTAAATTTGAAAAATATATAATTGGTTTGACTATTTTGTAAAAAGGTCATAGTGAGTTGTATTACGAATGTGTATTGTATTTTTATCAACTACTCTACAAAATTTTTATTCAAAATGGATAAAATTATCTTTGTTTATGACATAATTAATAATCATGATCTTTTTTTTTTCTTTTTTTTTTATAATTTTTTGAAATCACAAACTTACTTTTGAAAGATAAACGAACTTTATTACGAACATATATTGTATTTTTAGTAACTACCCTACCAAATTTTAGTTCAAATGGGTAAAATTACGTTTATTTATGATATAATTTCTAACTAGGAATCTTTTTTTATCCTTTTTTGTTAATTTTTGAAACTACGATCATCTTTTTAAAACTACAAACATTCTTCAATGACCATTTTGTAAAACAAATAAACCATGAGATATGATAACTGAACTTTATATGAATGTCGGGTTGCGAATCGAAAATCATTCCACATGAGCCAACCGAAGATTGTAATATTTTAAGACAATCTTATTGGCTCATATGTATTAATATATACTCTCATTTAATGATTACACGTAGTTCTATCTGATGATTCTCAAACTTTATAAACATTAATTCGGTTAGATTCAATTTTATTCCTTTGCACCGAAATAAACAATAACAGTTAACTGACAATTATGTTTTTCAACTCTTAATTGTTTCATTAATATATGTAGCAGCAAAGAAAAGAAAAACGTTGGACTTTCGCGAAATGATAAAATAGCAAGAGAAAATAATTACAGAGAAGGAGAATGGTTTCTTTTTTTTTTTTTTTTTTGGTCTTTAGAATATGCCAATTACAAAGGGAAAAACGATTTTATTTTTGGATTGACAATTTGACATGATTCACGCTTCCGTTAGTCACTCGAAACGAGTTGATCTCGTATAAAGAGGATTATGGCTTACATGATCGTCATGCTTCCGCAAAATAATTTATACAAGAAATAAGCCCCTCGCACATTTTTTTATACCGAAGGTGAATCTGTCAGCTGATAACTTGGAGTAAAAATTTATTATCATTAAAACTGCTATCAGATTAAAGAATTAACATTTACCTGCCAATGGCTTCCAACGTCTCCCTTTCAACTCTTATGAAGCATCTGCACCACACTACAGATCAAACTTTCTTCAGATTAGCACCAGTCAATAAAATTGTTGATCAGTATGAGAGCAACAAGGCCAACTTGATTTCCGATGTCGTACAATATACAGAAATGCAAGACAATTAAAAGGGTTTTCCTTCCTTGAAAAAGAAAAAAAAAATGGTAGAGAACTGCCAAAATAACTAGAATAGTCGTCACCTTGTACTTTTTCTGGTTTTTTCCCCTATTTGTTGTTTTCTCTACCATTTGCACCAAATGATAAGCAAAAGTATCAGATTCCCAGTAAAAAGTTAAGAGTGTACATTAAAGAATTGAAAAGGAGGCTCCTACCGCACTCTCTCTCTCTCCCTCTCTCTCTGGTATTCACATGAGAACAATAAAGGAGACAAATTGGATATATTGCGATAGCTTTTATCGTCTTCTTATTTAGGAACTGCCAGCTTCAGTTGGGGTAGTACAAGGCGCAAGAGTGCTAGGGCGAAGGCTAACTCCTCCCCCTCTAACAGATATAGCAGACAACTTAACTGAACTCACAACACTCGAGTCGAGGAACACCACAACCACCGTAATATCATCATGGAAATGCCGTCGGACCCCACGGTCGATCTTCTTCAAGTCTGAATACCTCATTTCTCTTTTCTTAGCTGCTTCTTGCAGAGCGGCTTTCACTAATCTCTTTGCACTTCCCTGCATTAAGGTTAGTTAGAGCAACATGTAAACAAACACAAAAGCATATATAATTATTGTCCAAAAATAATACAATGTATTCTGGACATAATAAGGACCAGGTGTTATATTTTGTAGAAAAATCAAGAAAACAAATGAGAATAGTTATCTATTGTCAAAAAACTATATGGACCCAAGCATTTTACGTTGAAGAAGAAGGTTAGTGAGAGTAGGTGGGATATCAATAAAACGTAATATACCATTACGATTATAAATTTACTTTTTGCACCCGATATAGATAGCTCTATTACAATGATCATAAAGATTGTGACTTAAAAAAGAACTTATAAGATCATGATCATTGACCGGCTAATACATACAAGCAATAAGCTCTAGTCCTGCATTAGGTGGAGTTGACAATGGTCCTTTGTTCAAAGCCACATGCTCATCAATGTCTAATAATCACATATTTCTAAAATAGTTATTTTTTTTTTTTTGTATAATCTTAGGTTACATCTACTACAACTGGTATCTATTCTTAATTCGTCATACTTTCTAGAGCTTCCATAGGTCTTTGAATCACATGCGCTTACCACCTTAATCGACATTCTCCCTACTTATCATCAACATACACCACATTACGCACTCAATTCTAATTCAATTAATTTTTGCATGGTGATTTCATTCATCTAAACATTTCTTTGACTCATCCTTAGAATATGCTGTGCCTAACATTTACTTCCATATAGCATGGTCAACCTAACCACAAATCTATAAAATTTGCATTTCATTTTCAATCGTATCTTTTTGAAACAAAAACTCATGTAGCACTATTACATTTCAACCACCCATATTCTCTTGAAATGTAAAACAAAAATATCAAAATCGACTTTGGTTTATTTAGTACCTCAATAAGCAGTACATGTATATCTACTTCATTCTTATATATATATATAAGAATTACGATAATTCTCAACTCATTGGACAATTTTATTTTTCAACATTGTTTGGTTATCCATATATTTCCTCATTTCCCAGGGGTTTTATGCCTCCATCTTCACCGTGTAATTGTTCTAGCACAATTAACCCTTGTTTAGTAGATGGTTTGTCATTAGTTATTAAAGTACGGTACGATATAGCATGGTAAGGTATAATATTTTTTAACATTATTGTTTGGATAGCTAGTATGGTATTGTATGGTGTTTTTAAAATTTATGTTGAATTCTATGGAGAACAGAGAATCACCAATGATTTCTATTTTATGGTTCTTCACCATGCAGCCAAACAAGTCTTTTGAAGTTGGAACCATAACATAACATGAAAAAACCATAAACCTTGGGCTTAAGATTTTTATTTATTCCTCTTGCTTCAAAACATCAAAGTAGTTTATTTATCTCTTTTATCTCTTGTCAAAACTCATTACACCTCGTTTTTAATGCACTCAAGTTTATTCAAATCCTTTTGTCTATATATTCTTTATATATGTCCCGCACCTTCTCATGCTCCCAGATCTTGGTACAAATCTTCTTAAGTAATTACCACGGACCTCACTGACAGTTTTTTTTCCGCTCTTACTCTTTTTCCCATTTTTCAAAATCATCACCATTTAGTGCTTTTGGTAACATCTAGTATCCTTATAGGATTTTGAACTTCTTCATTCCCCACCATGCTTCTTGAGGGCTTGAGGGCGAAATCCTTTCGCCTTTTAGAAACCCCTAACATCTCCTGGCTATTTCTGTTATAAATTTATACCACATCTCAAAAAAAACTACTTCCGTAATCTTTTTCCACCATCTAATCCTAGATTCCCTAAATTCCTTTTTCTATCTTCCAATATCCACTTTCTTATTGAAAACCACAAACCTATGCTGATGAGAAGTGATCGTTTCTCTAGCTATAAATTTACACTCTTTGCACATAGACTAATTTTTGCATCTCATAAGCATAAAAATCTATTTTACCCCCACTCTATTAGGTAAGGTAACCAAGTGAGAACCTCGTTCTTGAACCAAGTTTTAATTATAACAAATAATGAGCTAGCACAAATCCAAAACTGTATTTACTTCCTTGTTTCCAGTGCCGTACCTAAAGTTTACATGCACTCACTTGTAGCCATCACTGATATTACTCACATGCCCATTTAGGTCTCCACCAAAAACAGTTAGCCCCCCACTTAAGTTCCCAAGGGAGGCGAAGCAGCACTTTAGTACATTGCCCACATCTGCTCGCTGAGGCGTTAATAGTCTACGCCTCATTGAGAGGAGAAATTAGGATATTTTGATTGGAAATAGAAAAGAACAAATTGCAATGGAATGGAGAACCTTAGAAAGTTTAAATATAACACAATTCAAATTAGAATAGAAAAGGTCGTCCAAATTAAATCCTACTAGTAAAAGAACATTTAACGTAAATGCTCGAGTTTCAGCTGATCTCTGCAGATCAAATTCCTAATTAATAAATATAATAACATTCAAAAAATAAAACACAAAAGGCCAAATAGTGCAACTTCAAGTGTTCAACATTCCGTGTCTCCATTTTTTTCTGTTTTTTATATGAACATCAAGTGTTCAACATTCCGTGATTTCCGTCTCTCCATTATTTTTCTGTTTTTTAAAAGAACATCTACTTTTTCACTGATCTTTTTGAATTGTGTAGATTTATGGTCATTGTTTTACTCTTTATTTTGTGCTTGTGATTCGTAGATATTTAAAATAGAGTTTTTTAATTTCAAGGTATATTTTTATGTCATTTTATATATATCTTTGTTTTTAATCAACTATCGCCTCAGCGCTTATGACAGCACCTCATGCCTTGGTCAATTAGCGCTTTCAACAACACTAATGACTAACCAATAATAAGATCATATTCATTTGGCCTTCCAGAGCTTGTCTTTCACGCTCTTATCTATTACTACTTGGGGGTGTAAGTACTAGTTACACTAAAAATATCTCTACCCAGTACTGGCCTTAACATGATAATCCTGTCATATACAAATTATTCGTCAGCAGACTCCAACATCCAATTAAAGCAAGAATCTAGAACTAACTTCAACACTTCCTAACTCAACAAAGTCAAAACAACTGCAAAAATAATCAAATGCATAAGCACTGAGAAAGAGATGCCTTACACTTCGGGGATGATTTTTAACTATATCAACAGCATCTTGATTACTGAGGTGCTCCCATAGGCCATCAGATGCGAAAATAACAAATTGATCATGTGGCTGGAGTTGGTGAACTGAAATTGCCGGGTCAGCGCTTAGTATTGGCTTTTTGATAGGTTCACGTAGTCGAAACTTCGCATATAAAGGCTCCCTATTGAACTCAGCTTTCTTCAGATATACATCACCGATAGATCTAGATATCTGAAAGGTACGAAGATCCTTATCATCAGTGAAAACACTAAAGAGTGAAAATGCACTTGAAAAACTCAAAATTATACATTCAATAACACGTCCGTAAAATCACAGAGTTTGCTTCTTTACAATATTTGGAAGATACTATTTCGAAAAGGCCCCACTTTAGTTTTAAGTACAAACTATCATCTTAAAAGCAACATGTTATAGACTTCACTTGTTCATTCCAATATGCTTTACTGTGACTACTAAATTATGTTCCGTAATTAGGGATGTAAATGAACTGAGCTACCTGTGAACAGCTCCATGTTCGGCTTGGTTAAAACTCGTTTGAGTTTGACTCAATATTAAACGAGCTTGATCGTGAGCAAAATCTTGGTTCGTTTTAGTTAAACAAAGAAAGCTTAAACAATGGGGTACTCAGCTCAAAAACTCGCGAACATACTCACTACGCAGCTCGCTAACATACTCCCGAAGAAGCTCAATAATAGGCTCGTGAACATGTTAAGTATATTATATTTATCATATAAAATATAAGTATATTATGAAAAATTAATATACATAGGTGTATATTTTAGTGTAAAATTTAAGTATTTTCAAGAGATTAAATAAGTTTAAAATATATAACAACGTGATTCATGAAGTTAAAACATAATTTTCAGTTTGAAACTCGGCTAGGCTTGTCAAAAATTTAGTTAATATGTTCGGCTAAGCTCAATTTAAACAAAGCTCAAGTTAGGCTCGAACTCTGCTCGGGCTCGGTTTGACCAAGCTTGGCTCGAACTAGGTTTGATCAAGTTCGGCTCAATTCGAATTCATTAAAAATTAAATGAATAGAGCTTGAACAGGCAGAGTTCGAGCTCCGCTCATTTACAACCCTATGTGTAATACAAGCAACATGGATAAATCCAACCGTAGCTTCATATTAAAATGCGTCATGCCTTTAATCTACGCTACATTATATATTCCTCTCTTCACTTCCTATAGAAAGGCATTCATTATCACCTATTTTTTTGAACTACTATGAGAGCCTAATAAAAGTCAATTGAACTACGAAATAGAAGCTTTCGTCTAATAAAGATATCAGCATCTCACAATTTCAAAGCTGCTGGCAAAATTAAAGGCATATAAGCTACTGATGAAATTGAAGGCATATATAATAAGCTTTCCTAGTCTACCTATTCCACTAACAGTCATCTAATTGACTAATTGAGAGGCCAAAACTGATCAAGTTCACTTCATTCTATCCCTTTTAATTCCTGATATTTGAATATATTTTCTTTTTCCTCTGTGAACAAGAATCAATCCAGACACGAAATCTGAAATTTCAGGAAGAAAAGAAATAAATTTCAGCAACCACCATTCTGCTCTACTTCAATCCACATTTCATGCCAACAAGATTGACAGAGTGGATTTTCGACCATCAATATCTCTACAACACTAAATTCATTTCTTCCTCTATCAAACCCCAAACCTACACTCATTGTGAAATAATAGTACCACCAAAAGTATAAGCAATAATGACAAAATTATATCTTTCCATGGAAAGATGATTATAATTTGTAAGTCCAAACAACAACCAGTTTATGAGTAGTAAAAGAAATACCTGTATGAGGCCCTTCACACGCCATACATTGTGTTTTAAAACAACAATATTTGAATCATCAGGGTGTAAAGCTCTCATTTCTTGTCTCACGGACTCTATACAGACATTGTGCTCAGCTGAAAGCTGAATGGCTAAAACATCCCCTGTTGCTTTCATAACTCTACCCAAAACAGCGCGAGAATCACCAGTATTGGCGATGTAAAGGTTTCCACCACAAACAACACCAACCAAACAACATGATCCCACAGCAGCTATCTGTGGTTTCATTGGCCATTGTTTTGTAACAAGGGAGAGGAAACCATCTTCAGTTGCCTGATATGCCTTCCGTATCACATCAGCTGACATGGACTGTTGCTCCGTAGCAAACCCTAGAGACAAAACACGAACCAGTATTTCAGCACACAATTTATCTCAGCATAAATACGTTCTGCAACGAAAACCACACCTTTCTAAATGACTAAAAACATTTTTAATGTTAAATTGTGCAAATCTAGTTAGAGCCAGTATGCGAACGAGTATTATCCTCATACTACTATTTTTATAAATGATTCTTTTCCTTAAAGGACGCATGCCTTTATCAGCGACAGCAAGTATAAAACTAGTAAACAAAATTTGGAACCAAACGTAGCTAAAAATATCATCTGAAGTCTAAGCCACTCACTCTTTAGATGCTGAAAGAGGTGATCGTTGATATAACGTGATGTCTCAGGACCGCCATGCCCATCATAAACGCCAACAAATGTACCAAACGGGCCAGACTCATGCAAGCTCAAACTGCCTGACTCAATCTGGCTCTGATCTTCTAGTAGATTGTTGGCCTGAACCACTGCCATTGAAAACTCACCATTAAAGTGTTGTCCATGGTCCTTGTACCACAATAGCCCATCTTGGCGACCACTACTATCTGAATTGCTGTGCACGTATCGATCTGACCTTGGCCGAAAGCAGGCCTTTAAAAAGTTCATCAACCCAGATAGCATCCCTCATCTCAACCAAAAATCCTCCTATTCATCCACATTTAATGAACGCCCAAAAAGAACCTCTGACCTAAAACTCCTTCCAAATAGCAGAAGTGAAGTTCTGGATTTTCTATTTCACAGTTGGCATCCACTACACAAGAAGGAATAAACAAAATTAGCCGGCATATACTTGGGACTTCAAACATAAACCTCAATCCAACTCTTCCACTAAAAACTCCTGCAACCAAGAAAATAAGTACAGAATTGCAGCATCGACCTACAAAACTACATCAAGAAATTGTACAGAAAAAGAATTCCTGAAATAAAATTACCCAAAACCCCAATTCAGAAATAACTTCGCTCAGCCGCAAATATATTATCCGCCAGATCAAAATCAACAAGTGCCCGTCAAATCTGAATGGATCAGTTGAGAGGTAGGAAGAAGAAGCCCTTTTCCGTTGGTTAGGTGCTGCGAAATAAAGAAAAAGAGATGAATCAAAGGAGTTAATGACGAATTGATAATCGTTTCCGATATAAAAGAAGAAAAGAAAGCCTATAACAAAACAGCGGCTTAAAAAGAAAATATTCAAAGGCAGAAACGCAAAAAGGGAAAGGGAGATGGTTGAAAAAGAAGAGTCAAAGGCCACGTATTCTCGTCACAAAAAAGAGGTTAGGTCAGGCAACAGGACAATCCAGAAGGTCATACATTTTTATTGTATATTCAAGTATACAGTACCCAATAATATCAAGATTTCAACTAACTGAACAATCAAATCACGCTTACCTTGATTTAGTTCTAACTACCGCAGTTGAAGAAGAAGCCCGTACGAGTGAATCAAGCATCAGATCTTCGGATCCAATCCGCCAAAGATTAAAACAAGAACTGGATATGGATGAATCCAGGAAGAAGAAGAAAAAGAAAGGAGGAGTAAGAAGTAAATAAATTAAAAAGATAAACTGAAATGGAAGATTCGAGCAGAGAGTGTAGAAAACTGAAATAGAAGAATTGAGAAAGTCAGTTTCGGCTGTTGAAATAAAGAGAGAAGGTCCATAAAAGAGCAACAATGGAGGGCTAGAAGCCAGCAAAGCAGAGGTCCAGTACTGGGCTCCACGCAGAGTCAATGAAAGGAAGAAGAAGAAGACAGAAGAAAAAGAAACGAGTCGTTTAAATTGGATAATTGATAAGCTGTAGTGTGATATTATGGGAGTTACATCAAATGGGGTTCACGTGAGTCCACGTGGCATGTGACAATGTACTGCACCAACTATGTGTGTTAAACGGTTTACCCTTATTACCATTTTGTCTTTTTACACGTGTCCCATTTACGCACTCGCACCACACAAAACCTGTACATGTCCCGGACGCGCTTATTATCTTTACCCTGGTGCTGGTCAACAGGAGGATGCCGTTTTTAAACCTTGTTTTATATTAGCCCTTTCTCAACTAGTTAATAATTTTTTGGTGGAAAACTAGTTAATTTAATTACGCAAAAGCGACATGTTTTTCATTAACAAGTTACTTTTAATTGCTTTCCGTTTAATATGAATATGAAATGTTGGTTCAATTATTTTTTAATTTATTTAACTTCCGTAGTATTTAAACATAAATAAATAAATAGTATTGAATTGAACTTGTTATTGTTAGAACAGAAAATTCTTTCATTATAGAAATCGATATGTACTAGTTGGGCAATCGAGCCTTCCATAATCAAAGCAAGGATGATCAAGTTTGAATTTTTATTTATTTATTATAATATTCAATTTTCAAATCGAATAAAATATTATCAGAAAATTCTGATATGTAAATCACTCGTAATGGAAAGGAAAATGATAAGTGTAATCACCCTATGTATATTTGTTTTGTCGAACATTTTATTTTCAATTTAATTATGATAATTTCAAATTAAAGACGATCAATCAAGATTCACTTACTAAGAGATAGAGAGATTAGTTTGTAACATGGCTTACTATACCTCTTTCATACATGTGATTTTGGATTTCACAAATCTTATAACATGCTTAAAGCTATTGATCAACTAAACACTTTCAGAGCTGCAAGGCAAAATCCTAGATGACAATCCGAAAATTGACAGAGGGTGGCAAATTTTTTGAGGATTCTTCAAACAAATCCCCTTGACACACATTACCATATTTTAAACTCAAATTAAGACGTGTGATTTATTAGAAGTAGTAAGATTGATTTGGCCTAAAGAGCCTCCAAGACTGAAAGAGGGATACTCCATCACCCATGGTAATAGAAGTAGAATATTTTGATATGAAGACTTTATAGTCCCTAAACACACTCATTTTCGAAAATAACAAGTGATGAACTTACAATCATGAAATCAAAAATAACTAAAAGTAGAGAGAAGGAAGATCTCAGAAAATGAAGAAACAAAGAATGAAGTTCTCCGCCTCCTCCAAAGCAAGAAGGGAGACAGAGGATCCCTAAATAAAAAATAATTTCCCTAAAGAAGTGAGGAGAGAATGAAGAACACCAAAAAATGAAGAAATGAATGATGAAGTGGAACTTCGTCCACTTTTTCCCTATGAATTAAGAAAAGTTTGATATCTTTTCCACGATGAAGTGGAGCCTCGGTTCAGTCAACTCTTTCTCAAAAGGTAAGACAAGTCTGGCCTCTCTCCCAAAATTAAAATTAAGGTTTGGTTTAGCCACATTTTTCCATGAAGGAAGAAGAGTTTGGCCTCCTCCTAGAATTAAAGCTGAGGTTTGGTTTGGTCATCTCTTCCCTATAAAGGAAAAAGAGTTTGGCCTCCAAACCCATTGAAGTGAAGCCTCGGTTTGGTCACCTCTTCCTAGAGTTGAAGTGGAGCCTCTATCACCTCTTCCACATGAGGGAATACTAGTTCATGATGAAGTGGAGCTTCGGTTCAGCTACATTTTCCCTACAAAGGAAGAAACGTTTGGTCTCATTCCCAAATTAAAGTTAAGGTTTCAGTTCAACCACCTTTTTCCCATAAGGATGAAGAGTTCAGTCTCTCCTCAAGTTGAAGTGGAGCATCATCCACCTTTTCCTCATGAAGGAAGATGAGTTTGGCTTCTCCTTCATAATAAAGTGGAGCCTCGGTTCGGCCACCTCTTCCCCAAAAAGGAAAGACGGTTTTAACCTCTCCTCCACGATGAAGTGAAGCCTCGACCTTGGCCACCTATTTCCCATGAAGGAAAAAGAGTCGACTTCTCCCCTAAGTTGAAGTAAAGCCCCAATCACCTCTTCCTCATGAAGAAAGAAGAGTCAGCCTCTCCACCATGATTAGTTGAAGCCTTGGGTCAGCTACCTTTTTTCCATGAGGGAAGATGAGTTCAGCCTCTCCTCAAGGATGAAATATAACCTCGCTTCGACTATCTCTTCTTTATAAGAGAAGACAAGTTTTTCCTCCCTCTCAAATTGAATTTAATGTTCAGTTCGGCCACCTCTTTCCTATGAAGGAAGAAGAGTTTGGCCTCCTCCCAAAAATAAAGTTAAGGTTCGATTTGGCCATCTCTTCCTCGTAAAGGAAGAAGAGTTTGGCCTCCTTCTCATATTGTTAAAGCGTCTATTTGTCTATCTCTTCCCCCATGAAGGAAGAAGAGTTCGATCTCTTCCCAAATTCAAGTGAAGCCTCGACCATCTTTTCCCCATGAGAGAAGACAAGTTTGGCCTCTTCTCCATAATGAAGTAGAGCCTCGGTTAGATCACCAAGAGTTTGGCCTCTACTTCATGATGAAATGAAGCCTTGATTTAGCCACATCTTCCCCATGAAGAAAGAAGGGCTCAACCTTTGCCTTATGATGAAGTGGAGCCTCGACCATCTCTTCCTCATAAAGGAAAAGAAGTTTGGCCTCTTCTCCACATTGATGTGGAGCCTTGGTTCTACCATCTCTTTCCTATGAAGGTAGAAGAGTTCAAACTCTTCCCAAATCGAAGTGGAGCCTCAACCACAAGGGAATACGAGTTTGGCCTCTCTCCTCCATGATAAAGTAAAGCCTATGTTTATTCGCCTCTTCCCCATGAAGGAAGATGGGTTTAGCCTCTCTTTATGATAAACTAAAGCCTCGGCCTTGGCTAGCTCTTTCCCATGAAAGAAGAAGAACTGGTTTCTCTCCTAAGTTGAAGTGGAGCCTCAGCCACGTGTTCTCGATGAAGGAAGAAAATTTTGACCTTCCCTCACGATAAATTATTCAGTTTCCCCACCTCTTCCCCGTGAAGGTAGATGACTTTGGTTTCACCATAAGTTGAAGTGAAGCTTCAACCACCTCTTATCCTTAAAGGATGGATTAAGTTCGACCATCTCCCCCAAGAAAGTAGAAAAGGCGATTGCCCCCTCCTCCATGGAGGATGAGGATATTTTCCCGTGATCTATAAAGATAAGTTAAAAATTATGAGTTTTAAACAATTATTCATAGTCTTTCCATAAGAAGAAGTTAATCACCAAGAGAAAGATAAGTTCTCTTGATGAAACTCCCATAAATTATTTAAAGTACATTTCCATAAGAGGAAGCTTATGATTAAAGAGAGAATAGGATACTTTGAAGAATCCTCCAAATTATTAATTAAGCCCAAAAAACACGATTTGCAACAAATCCCAAGGCACGTATCATGATAAATAAGCCCGGAGCGAGCGATTTGCTTCAAATCTCCTTGTCGTTGCATCAAATCCCCTTGGCACCCTTTATTGTTATAAGCCTAAAACGAGTGATTTGTGTCAAATACACTTGCTGTCTATAATTTATGACCCGAAGTGGGCGATTTGCATCAAATTCCCTGGATACGCATTATCATATTTAAATTGAATTGACGCGCATGAAATCCCAACAGCAAAGAGGGATTCAAAAGTGAAATCCCAAAAAACAAAAACTAGCAAAGTTATGGAAGCCACCTCAGATCAAAACCAACAGAAATCTTAAACTTCAAGCTCTAAAGGAGCTCGGCTAGTACTTGGAGACTTCTCTATCTATAGAGACATTTGACAAAGAAAAAACAAACTATAATCTCGAAGGCACATTCAAAATTTCCCCCGCAAATATTATTGTAGGCTCGATGGAACGATTCTAAAATTATATGTGGACATACTGAAAGCAAATTGTATGGATGATTGGATCCACATGCGAAGTCTTAAATCGAAGGGATGGACTGTTAGAAATAATAATCGAAAATATACGAATATTATATTTACCAGGATCACATATTGTTAGATTATTAAAGATTCGAAATAATTGTACCTGGGTCCATATTTGATTGCTCTTGATTCGGAATCACAATCTTGAAGTAAGTCGGATGAATAGGACCCGATGGATTTGAGGCATTCCTCAACTAAATCCCTTTATGTATTAAAGAGATCACCGTATGATTCTTCTAAATGGGTAGAATAGAAATCCTTTGTGATTTAGTATCTTGGGGACTTTAACCATATACTTAAACATCCTTTTATACTCTACAAGTAGGAACCCCATAAGTCCCTAATTTTAATGAGTATTTTTATGTTACATAGGTTATTATTCCTTTAAGAACCAATTAAATTGGCTCACAAAACAATGAAATAATGTAACTTTAATAGCTAATTAAATTGTATGTTATATGTTGCTCATTTAATGGAAAATTAATAATTTTATAACATAAAAATAATTATAATTTTCTTACAGTCTGTACTACTCCCAAATCCGATCATAAAGAAACCTGATCCTACATCAACCATTGAAAAAACTCCACTCGGCCTCCATAATTTAATAAGTTGAGCACACTACAAGAAAACAGCTAATTTCTGACAGAAAATTACTGACAGGTAGGTATCTGTCAAAAATTTTAAAAATCAGTGATAGGTACTACACCAAAGATGGCCTGAAGCAACAACTGAAAGATGTTGCTTTAAGTCCATAAACTGTTGCATCAGAGGTTTACGCTACGCTTTTGTGAAAAAAAAAACTGTTGGGTTTTTTGCCGTAGCCTTAGGTACCTGTTGCAACGTCTTTTTAACTTGTAGCAACTAAATTTAAAGTCGTTGCCCAAAGTATCTGTTGCAACGGTTTTTCATGCATTGGCTACAAATATTTCGGCGTTGCGAAAACCTTTAGCCGTTAACTCTAACGGTTGTTTTGTTTGAATTGGCAACGGATTTTTGTGCAAATGCAACGCATTTTAGAAGACAGTTTAGTTTGTAAAGGCAACGACTGTTAAAGTTTTCGCAACGATTTTTAATTTAATTCATTATGTATATACCCTCTTTATACAATGAAAATACCTGTTTAATTCATATATATAAATATAATTTCAATATATATTTCATTAACAAGAAAAAAAGTTATAGTCTTGAATTCTTCATTTTTAACATAAAGTTGTTCATAAGTCATAACACATAAGTCATAATACATAATTAGTTCCCAAAACTTATGTTTAAAAAACATAAATTCACAAAACATGAGTTCATAATTTCATAAGTACACAAAAAAAAAGCTAATCAACCCAATCTACTATGTCCCTATGCACTTCAATCATCTTCATTGCCATCATTATCTTCATTCTCAATATCACAATCATGCACATTAATGTTAAGAATAGGATTTTTCTTTGCCAATCTTTTCACCAACAGAGCAAACTTTTCATTCACCTTTTAGTCCACTGTCTCCTCAAATTCAAATTGCAGTTGGTTTTTGATACTTAATTTCAATTCACCAACATCAATAGACTGTGAAGTGTTTGTTGTTGCTACTTTCTTCATTTTTTTAGGCAATGCACACCTGCCAATAAGCCAAGATGGTCCATGTGTTTTTTCCCCAGCAACGATTTGCTCCACACTCTCACTATTGGCACCAGATGAGCACAAATCTTGGATAGTTGACTGCAAAACATGCAAATGAAGCATATATTATAAATTTGTGACTTGTATAAGCTTGCCAATACTGAATATTTTATAGTTCATTACTAAAAAATACAAGGTTTGCAAATACTGACAAGTTTATAATTCATCACTTCAGTTT
>CAOJBI010342834.1:0-10712 GCA_948277035.1 Euphorbia corollata
CTCCTCGGAATCAGAGGTAGGTCTGTTAGAAATCCCGACCTCTTAAGGCAAAGATCACCGAAAAAACTCACCGGCAGTGACCATGGAAGTATTTGAAGGAATATGAGGAGGTAGAAGCAGGATGATGAATGGAAAGAAAACGTTGAAAGGAAGATTATATATGAAAAGGAAGACGAAAGGCTATTTATTTACATATGGAGGAACAACTATATCTTGACGATCTACAAAGCAGACTATTACGGCTACTTCATCAAATTCTGCAGAGTTAATAGCAATTCATGAGGCTTGTCGTAAATGTGCATGGTTGAGATCATTAATGAAGCATATCCAAGAAGCATGTGGTAAAGTGACTGCCAAAGAAGATCCCACGACTATTTATGAATACAATACTGCATGTATTGCTCAACTGAAGGAAGGATACAGCAAAAGGAGACAGAATACAACATATTTCACCAGAATTTTTCTTTACTCATGATCTCGGAAAAATGGTGAAATCAGTATTAAAAAATTTAGCAGATTTATTCACCAAGGCTTTACCTTCCTCAAGAAATTGGTATACAACATTGAAATGCGTCGTTTGAAAGATTTTCAGTCAACTTGCGAATAGGGGGAGTAAACACTGTACTCTTTTTCCCTTAACTAAGGTTTTTGTCCCAATGGGGTTTTCCTTGGTAAGGTTTTTAATGAGGTAGTGTCCCATTTGCAATATTATGCGTCAAAGGGGGAGTGTTGAAGTTTGACGTAGAGGGAAAGCCGCCGGTGGCTTTTAATTAAGTTGTGGGTCCCGCATGAATTATTAAAAGTTTTCTACTTATTTACGATTTATGCCATTGAGTTTTCCTATTAATAGAACTCAATTTTTCTTATTCATTACACTTCAGAGAATCAATAAAATCTCTCTCTTATTCTTTCTCTGCTTCTTTTATTATAGTTATGATATCCTTGCTTTTATAGTTTATTTCTAACAATATAAATATATTTACATGAATGTCAACCTGACAGATATGATACGTTTAGGATATAATGAATATAACTTTCAATTTTCATTTATTTTTGTTCCGAAATGACAATTTTTTAATTAGTAACTGTAAACTCAATTTTGTTATGATTATCTAAAGACACGAAATACATTTTCACAAATAACGACTCGGTAAATAAGTCATGACTTAAGATATAATTAATTTATCAAGTATATATGTTCCAAAATAAATTTCTCTATCAAATTTTATATTTTATGATGATAAAAGTTATAAACTTGTCGTGAAATTTCCTGCCACTCACAGTGGTGACTCCGTTGGGGATTAAATCGGTTTTATTAAAATCAATTTTCTTGATAAAATAATGAAAACACATTTGATTCAAACTATATTTAATTTCTAAGAAAGCATAACTTTTGGATTACGTACATTCCACCCAAAACAAGTACCCCAAGTGTCTTTTGTTCGTCAATTTTGCACAGATTATATAAAAGTTCTAAATATGAACAGGTGTTGTCATTACTGATTATCAAATAGAAAATGATGATAATTACAAGTATATAGTTGCGATGTAGTTTTAAGAGATATAGATCCCATAGGGAAGGTTCGACTGTAGAGATCAACTAGAGTTACGTGACAAAAGAAATAAAAATAATTTTTAGGAACTAATTATGGATAGATGGGTAGATAAATAGATGAGAATATATTAGAAAGGGATGAAAAGGTATATAGAAATTTGCTAATTAGAACAATTATAGTAGAGAAGTTATGCAAAATGATCAAAGATGTTTCACGCACTAGAAAACTTCAACCAACTCGGTTCTAGACACACAAATATCTTTAATTTACCGAGAGCTACACAGGAAATGACTTTTCTAAACCTAGGGTATTCGGATTATGACTCTTATAAAAACGTAGACAATAATATTACTATGCTTAGTACGGGTCGCTCTCACTGCCACATTTACCAAGTTACCATTCTCAAAATGTTTTTTTTAATGAAGGTTAGGAACACTTGGAGTTAAGCTACGGACATCCCAACTAGGTTGGCACCCCGGAAAGCCAAACAAGAACAAGCACGCCCAAATTTATTAAAAATAATTAAAAAGAAAAGTAAACAATAGGTCCAGAGAAAACAAAAGAGAGCCTAAGTGAAATGAAACAAACTTCGTCCACTTAAATCATGAAAATAAATATCGGAACAAAACCTAGGTATTTGATCCCAATTGCTATGAACATTAGAGATTCTCCCATGCTGAGCAAGCGAATTCGCCACGCCATTATCTTTGCGATAAACATGGCTTACAACAAAATTGATATTTCGAAGATTGGAGAGGCACCTACACCAATATTTCCGAAGACACCAAGGAACATGCATTCCCTTTATCTTAAACAACATAACCACGTAACGAGAGTCACTTTCGAGCCAAATATTAGTCCAGCCTTTAGAAGAAGCAACTTCGATTGCATGGATTGTCGCTTTGAGCTTCACAAGAAATGCAAAGGAGCGTTGAAAGGAAAAGAAAAGCAAAACAAATCTGGGGGAGGCGGAATCCAGCGCACAGAAATTATCCTAGAGGCTTTCGGCAACCTTGGCTGAACACACAAAGTAGCAACAATATGCTTTTCAACCATTGAATTCCATATGTGACCAAAACCAACAGAATTAGTTTTACGAATCAAAGACCAAAAGAGTCGAAGGGAGGAATGAAGGTGAGGTTTAATGTCATTAAAAATGCAGTCACAACGATCCTTCCATGTGATCCATATAACATTAATAATAGCCGAAATCCATAGAATCTGCAATTGAGGACTAAAGTGCTGCTGGAAAGCCGTAACAACCAAAGCATTAAGGTCCAAATTCTTGTTAATAGACCGACCAAATAAAGATCCAATTCCAGTCCAAAGTTACTGCGCAAAAGAGCAACCCCACAGACAGATGGTTTCGGTCTTCAAAACTGCAGAAACAAAGAGAACAGACCGAGACAACACAAACTACTTTTTTCCGAATCACATCGTGAGTGGAGAGATAGCATGTTAACGTTTTCTAACAAATCAGAGAGTGAGATGGAGAGATGGCAGCATGCCAAAGCCGTTTTAGCGTGTCGTTAGTGTGAGAAATCGGCTGCAACCAAAGATAGAAAAGTTTGATAGAAAAATGGCCATTGCTAGCCTGGCGCCAAGCGCAAAATTCTTTCGAATCCTCCGAGCAATTAATCTGCAGAATGTTATCCTTAACTGAGTTCGAAACTCTCTCAGGAATACCAGCCCTAATCAAATTATGGAATAAATTAGCAACTTTGTCGGTCAGCTTCATGCATTCTCTTCGATCAATATGCAACTGCTTAGCAACAGTAGGGGTAATCCAATTGGAATTCCAAAAATTCATATTAGAGGAAGGACCTAAGAACCATGTTACTTGATTCTGAACCACATTATAAACCTGACGAATTGAACACCAAATGCTTGAGTTCGAAAGTCTATCAAGGGGGATGTCATTTTTAAGAAAACGTTGACGTAGCAGCTCAAAACAGCAACTACCACTCGAGATAAGCCCCCAAGCAATCTTCGCAAGCATAGACAGATTAACATTTCCAATATTTTTCAACCCAAGCCCTCTAGATGAGATAGGCGAAAGGCAAACTTTCCAAGGGGCAGTAATAAGTTTTCTTTTATCAACAGAACCAGTCCAAACAAAATTCCAAATTGATTGCTCCAAGCAAGAAATTAAGGTAGCCGGCCATTTATAAATAGCAAAGGAATGCATAAGAGAACCATTGATCATGCTTTGGGTCAAAACAATTCAGCCAACCATAGAAAGGGAGTTCCCAACCCAGCCCGAAAACTTACGCAGGATTTTATGAAGGATTGGATGCAAAAAAACTGCCTTAGGCGCTCCACGAAATAGAGGAACACCTAGATAATTAAAAGGAAGAGATCCAATTTAAATGCCCGTAAGATTCATCAAACGATCTTCTATAACATTAGAAATTGAATCACAAAAGATAACATTTGATTTTCCCCAGTTAACTCTCTGATCCGAATTTAGACCATAAGTGTCAAAAACGTCTCGAATAACAGCCATATTCGTTAAACTAGCGGGGCAAAAAATTAAAATGTCATCTGCGTAAAGCTAATGGGTAGGAAAAAGTACCTGAGAAGTGTGTCTCATCTGAGTTAAATTTCCAGAATGCAGTAAAGAGAGCAACAAACGGCTTAGAAAATCCTCGGCAATCCCAAATAATAAAGGAGATAAAGGGTCTCCTTGTCACACACCGCGAAAACAGCGAAAATAACCCCGTGAAACAGTTGGTGTTTGAATAGAGATCCAGGCTGTATTTAAGATTTCGTGGATCCAATTGATAAAAGTGTCCGAGAAACCAAAAGCTTTAAGCACCGCTGTTAGCACGGTCCGCTAACCCAATGAGGACAACTTGCCTATTTCATTTCTAGGGTTTCAAGAGCCTAAATGGAGCCGTATCGTGCACATAAATCAAAAATTCGGAAAATTACTATTCATAAAGCACCGAATCACAGAATCACTATTTACAAACACCGAAAAATTCCGGTCCGGACCATCTCCGGGGTCGACCAATTTGGGCCAAATCAGAGCTCGGAAAGATAGGTCGAAATCAGTCGAAAAGACCCGAAAAAACGTGATGCAGGCGTGACGCATGCGCGTGTCATCGACCACTTTCTGAGTGGAGTGATGTCACACTCCACTCAGTAACTGGTCGAGCGAACAGTTACTCACTATGGAGTAACTGGTCGCTCGACCAGTTACTCAATTGGTGGGCTATAAATAGCCCACCAATTCAGTAAGAAGAGGACGAAATTTTTTTAATAAAAAAAAGGTTTTTATTGATATTTCGTCGATTTCTACTCGTTTTTAACTAGGTTTTCAATACAACTTAAGTTTTTAAACTCGGGTTAGTTTTCGTCAATTTTATAAAGGTTTTCACCGTAGTACCGGTAAGCTTTTGAGGTTCGAATCTTTATCCTGATTTCTCAAGGTTTTCACTTCCGTAGCATCGGAAAAATTATTCTCAACACCAATTTCGTCATAATCGGTTCCAAGTCGGCTCTCAAACCATCCTGAACTCCAGAAAAGGTACGCTGAGGGCAAACCCTAACTGATTAATTTCATTAATCATTTATTTATATGTATTTATATATATACTTGTTATATACATATATTTACATACTTATATATATATATATATACATATATATATATATATATTATTAATATATATATTATATATATTTATCCTATATATTGGCTATTTTACCATATTATGGGGTGTTAATCCCATTTTGTGGTGATTTAAGTTGTTTAAATTTTATATACATCTGTGTATATATTTTCCCCATTATAAATGGAGGATTTCTAACTCAACTAAACTTAACTTCACACAATAAATTAATCATGGTAAAATTCCTTACGTAAGTGGGAAAACACCATTTAATTAACCTAACTTGACGCAATAATTAACTGTGGTAAAAATTCCTAACGAAAGTGGGAAAATACCACATAATTGACCTAACTCATTTATTTTTCAGTATTTACTTTAAAGTCATTTACTTTCCGGTATTTACTTATCAGCACTATTCACCATAATGCGGTGGTTTACAATTCACCATAACGTGGTGGTTTTAATTTTAGTATTTACTTACCCGCACAATTCACCATAACGTGGTGGCTTTGAATTCACCATGATGTGGTGTTTTAATTCATTATTTACTTTCCAGTAATTAATTCACCATAATCTGCTAGCGGACTCGCTACGTTTCGTGGTGGTTTACTTATTGCAAATAAATGTAATTTGTGACAAAGCCATGTAATATTAAAAGCCAAAATTCCCAAACCCTGGGGAAGTGCTTACTAACAACTAACATTTAAATATCGCAACTAACCTGCTAACATGTATATGAACTGCTGTATAGGAAATAATTGTGATATATGTTTATTGTTTTATTTTTGTGCAAAAATAAAATAAAAACCGGACTTAGGGAATATTTTCTCATTTTGAAATAAATTCTCGGAATATCCCATATCTTAAATCAACTGTATAAAGTAACTATTTTGCCCTTACCCAGAATCTCTTTTTGTATTTAAATTTATAAAAAATAAATTTTTATACGTTAATTTCCTAGTAGAGCTGAACCAGGTGGCGACTCTGAGTTTTTAAATGAAGTTTTAAACCTTGTTTTTACTTCAAACCAAAATCTGTGATGTTGTCTTCTCGCATAACAACCCATGAGACATTTTCAGTGGAAATTTATCACAGAATATTTTTACCACGAAATTGCAAGATCGGTTTTCTACGAACCAAATGTTTTATCACATGACTGCGCGCACGATCTCACGATCAGGTAATTAATCGAAACGACACGCTTTCGTAGATGGCACCGAGCCTCATGTTGCCGGCCTCCGCGCTCACGTTCCCCCCGCCCGCTCACAGGAACATGTCATGATTTATGTTTTGGACTATATGTAATGCAGGTGAAAAGAGGCTTTTTTAGTTATTTGACTTGAAACCCGTAATTAATTACAGATTGGCCTACATATCCCATGTTGAATCGGGAAATCAAAGTCAATGTAGTTCGAGAGAATGCCTATTGAAAGGCAAAGGATGCTTTATGCATCAATGAATGCTTCTTTTGAAGGCTTATGAAAGTTTGGATGCTTCTTTTGAAGGCTTATGAATGATAGACTTTAAGTCTGAATGCTTCTTTTGAAGGCTTATGAATGATCCTAAATCCATTTTAGGGTTTAGTTGAAGTGGAGGTGACTTTATGTCGAAGGTTGATTAATCGTGATGCTTCTTTTGAAGGCTTATGAGTGCACCTAAATCTATATTAGGGTTTGATTGAAAAAGAATGACTTTATGTCGAAAGTTGAGTGGCTTTAGGACAAAAGATTGATTGATTACTTAATCCCAATTTAGGATTTCCTTAATTGACCAATTTTTTGTGAAAAGAATGTTCCTTTAGGAATGGAGATGAAGTGAATGTAGAATGTTACAGAGATGAAGTGAATGTAGATGAAAAAGGATAAAGAATCATACCTTGTCGGCCTTTGAACCGCTCCTCAAATCCAGAGTAACTCAATTAATTTTTAAGTTTAAGTTGAAATTTAACCGGGCAGCACTTCGACGCGATTAAAAAAATTAAAGACTCGAAAAGCTCGACAGAAAGCTTCGAAAAGATCGAATAAAGGACTTAGAGAGAGAGAAGACTAATTCACCGAATAGTCTGGGACCTGGAATAATGAGGTAGAGGGGCCTTTTTATAGGTAAAAATCAGGTTCAAACGGCTACCAGGCACCGGCGATGGCGCCTGGTCGCCGGTGACGGTGCCTGATCACCGTCTTCGGTTGCTGGTCGCCGTGATCGGTGACTGGTCACCGTCTCCGGTGACTGGTCGGACGCTCGTTCGATGCAATTTTTCATGTTTTTCATGATTTTTGGGAGTTTCAGACCTCCGAAAAAGATTCTGAGATCACCTCCGTGATCCTCATTCCATTGCGGACATTTTGAGTGGTATATTGGCATGCTTCTTGATGTAGAGCAGCGGGCCTTAGCTTATTTGGAGAAAGCGGATCGGGTTTTAGTTTGTTGCACTTCAACTATTCGGATTTTTGCGAAAGAGTAGACATTTTCGAGTCGAAACAGCCCAATGGTCAATGCTAGAAGCTAATGCTTCTAGCCCCACCCTATCGAAGCCTAATTCGGCCGTTTGGGCCTTCAATTTTGTGTTTTAATTATTTTAGGGAAAAATCGAGTATTTACAGGACTCTTGCATGTCTAACCTCTTCAACACTTTATCTATGTATGTACTTTAACTCAAACCTATTATCCTTTTAGATCTATCTCTATAGATCTTAATCCCAAGGATAGAGGCACCCTCACCTAAGTCTTTCATTGAGAAAGAATTCCCTAACCAATTCTTAACCTTTTGCAAGGTAGGGATATCATTCCCAATGAGCAATATGTCATCCACATATAAGACTAAAAACACTACTGCACTCCCACTAACCATCTTGCAAACACAAGGTTCATCTTCATTCTTAATGAATCCAAAATTTCTAACTGTTTCATCAAAACGAAGATTCCAGCTTTGAGATGCTTACTTCAATCCATAAATGGACCTTTGAAGCTTGCAAACCTTATTTAAATTCTCAGGATTTACAAAACCCTCGGGTTGTGTCATGTACACATCCTCAAGTAAGTTTCTATCAAGGAAAGCAGTTTTAACATCCATTTTCCATATCTCAAAATCATAGTATGCTGCAATGGCAATGAGAATTCTAATAGACTTAAGCATGGCAACTAGAGAAAAGGTTTCATCATAGTCTATACCACGAGTTTGCTTGAAACTTTAGCAACAAGCCTTGCTTTATAGGTTTGCACATTCCTATCCATGTCTGTTTCCTTCTTGAAAACCCATTTGCAACCAATAGTCTTAATACCCTCTAGAGGATCAATTAAAGACCAAACTTGGTTATCAAACATGGATTGCATCTCAGATTCCATGGCTCCAAGCCATTTATCTGAATCTGGACCTGACACAGCTTCTTGATAGGTAGTAGGCTCATCTTGATCTATGAGCATAACTTCACTATCATCAGTCACAAGAAATCCATATCTCTCTGAATGACGATGTATCCTATCAGATTTGCGTGGGACTTGTGTTACATTTTCAGGCTCCACAACTGTTTGTGGTTCTGAATTAGTTTCTAAAGGCGGTTCAATGATATCTTGGGGAACTTGAGTTTCCTCAAGTTGTACTCTACTCCCACTAATTCTCTTAAAGAGAAATTCCCTTTCCAAAAAGATTCCATTTCGAGCAACAAACACTTTGTTCTCTGATGGAGTATAGAAGTAGTACCCTTTAGTTTCCTTAGGATACCCCATAAAATTACATTTGATAGAATTTGGAGCTAGCTTATTTAACATTGGTCTTTTCACATAAGCTTCACAACCCTAAATCTTAAGGAAATATAAACTGGGTGTCTTACCAGTCCATATCTCATATGGTGTCCTTCCAACCGCTTTAGATGGTACACGGTTCAAAATGAATGCAGCTGTTTCCAAGGCATAACCCCAAAAATATAAAGGAAGATCCACTTAACTCATCATAGATCGAACCATATCTAATAAAGTTTGATTTCTCCTTTCAGAGACACCATTCCATTGTGGAGTTCCTGGAGGAGTCAACTGTGAAACGATTCCACAATTTCTTAGATGTTCATTAAATTCTTGGCTCAAATACTCACCACCTCGATCTGATCGAAGCATTTTAATTGTCTTACCAAGTTGATTTTGTACTTCATTTTGAAAAGCTCTAAACATTTCAAAAGACTCATGCATATGTTTCATTAGGTAGACATAGCCATAACTACTGAAATCGTCAGTAAAAGTTATGAAATACTGAAATCCTCCTCTGGCACTAATGCTAAATGGACCGCATACATCTGTATGTACTAAGCCCAATAAGTCATTAGCCTTCTCACCATGTCTAGTAAAAGGGTCATTTGTCATCTTTCCAAGTAAACAAGACTTGCAATTCAAAATCGAATGAATCTAATAATCCATCTTGTTGGAGTTTAGATATGCGTTTCTCATTTATATGGCTAAGGCGATAATGCCATAAATATGTGGGGTTTAATTCATTTGGCTTAATTTTCTTTGAAGATATGTTATAGATATCACTATAATTGGAATCATCAAGATTAAGGACATAAATTCCATTATAAATATTTGCAATACCATAAAGCAAATCATTTTTATCAAAAATAGAACACTTTTTATTTTTAATTAAAAATGAATAACCTTCATCATCCAAAACAGATACTGAAATAAGATTCCTACTCATAGTAGGAACATAAAAGTAATTGTTCAAAATTAACAAAAGCCCATTGGGAATGACAAGTTCATAAGTCCATACGGCTATAGCAGCAACTCTTGCTCTTTCGCCAACACGTAGATCCACTTCACCCTTCTTCAGCATCCTACTCCTTTTGAGCCCCTGCATATTTGTACAAATATGGGATCCACATCCAGTATCTAATACCCAGGAAGAAGGAATAGATAAATTAATTTCTATAACATAAATACCTGAAGATGTAGTAGCACTACCCTTCATCTTCTTCAACTCATCCAAATAAATCTGACAATTTCTTTTCCAATGCCCAGGCTTGTTGCAATGGAAACAAATCCCTTCCTTAGGAACCTTTGCCTTGGGTTCAGGTTTTGGTTTAGCTTGTCCCTTTGGCCCTTTTGCAGCATTTGCACCTTTTGTCTTACCCTTGCCTTTAGCTTTCTTTTTCATTTGCTTGATATTGACATTCAATACTTGAGTAGGCTTTTTTATATTCCTCTCAGCAGTTTTTAGCATACCATGTAGCTCAGGAATGGACTTTTCCATATTGTTCATGTTATAGTTCATGATGAAATGAGAGAAACTGCTAGGTAAAGAGTGTAGGATCAAATACGTGGCGAGTTCCAAACTCAGGGGATATCCAAGTCTTGCAAGGTGATCTATATTGACTTTCATCTTCAAAACATGAACACTGACAGACCCACCTTAAAACATTTTGCAGTCAAATAATGCAATAGTGGTGTCAAACCTATCCTGTATAGCCTGTTGTTGGAATGCTTGTTTTAGATGCACACTCATCTCATAAGCCTCTAAGTGTTCCAGATCCTTCTGAAGTCCTGAACACATAGT
>CAOJBI010343301.1:0-11966 GCA_948277035.1 Euphorbia corollata
GTGGAGTGATTCTAACCCAGGCCGAAGGTTTTTCGGATGTAGAAAATATGGGGTTAGTATATTTCAAAATGAATCGAAATTTGATTTACATAATTTTTTTCCATTTTGATAATACAGAGGAAAAAATTTGTACAGAGAAATGCAGAGGGAAGGGATTGCGGCTTCTTTATGTGGTTTGACCCTCCCATTGACGCAGAAGGAAAAGAAATGCTTGAAAAAGTGTTGAACAAAATTCGATATGGGGCAGATTCGGAATTAAGCAATTTCGGAGGTGTTGATGGCGTTCTTGGGAGAAAAACAATCACAGGAGGTTGATGGGTTGAAGGAGGAATTCGAAGGGGGTTTTTTGTTTAGTAAAGTAATTTTTTTTTCTTTTACAAATAATATACGTATTTACTGACTTGTAATCGGACCTGTGCAGCCTTTTTCTGCATGCTTGCCACGTCATCGCCCGTGTAAATCACGCGTGATGCTTTGTCTGGCCATGTAAGCGAGAAGGGGTGGAGCGGTTCATTTTGGCCAACATTAGGGGGGTTACGGGGTCACTTTGTAAGTTCAGGAGGGCAGTCGGCGTTTGGGACCAACATGAAGGGGCTGGCGATGTGTTTTGCCTTCTTTTTATGTTATTGCTTAGTTTTTCTTTTTTACTTTTTTTTTGTTTGCTTTCATTTTCTTTAAATAATATTTGAACTTGAATTTTTCTTTGCGTTTTAACTTTATATTTTAACAAAGTTGTTTATTAAAACTATTGTTATATAAATTGCGCCACTAAATCGATCAATTTACCCTCCTATATATACTATCATCCTTAATCGCTTTTAGTATTAGTATTCTTTTTTATAAAATTGAGGTTGACAATTGCCACCTTGAATATCATCAAAAATTAAAGAAAATAAAGATAAGCATGTGGATAAGAATAGGGGAGACAGAAAAAACAAAAGTAAGAACTGATGAAATTGCTCATTGGAAGCAAATCATGTGCACTAAATTATAATATAGCAGAATAAATATATAAATATTTCTTTCGAGACATATTTATTATACTTGGCTTCATTTTAGTTCATGAACTTCTATGGAACCGTTTAAATTAAGAGTAATTAATGTTTTTGCTTAACAAGCAGTAGACGACGACAACAACTAGTCTTAAGCTTCAACAAAAGTTCCTAAAATCAAGGTAATTCATTCTTCTTTTTACTTGTGGTTAAAATTTCTATCAAAACTAATAAAAAATGTTGATTCAAACTAACCAATCCATCTTTTATACTTTTATATCAAAATTTTCGTTTTTCTTTATTTATCAATTTATAATTTTGTCGAATGATAACCTCTCTCCTAATTATAAAAATGATTTGATAATGTAAAATGATAAGTAAAAATGAAGGATAAAAGTAACAACAAAAAAATAATGGAGGAAGTACCAACTAAATAGTTACATGCACAAAATTGTTTTTAGAAGCATGATTTCACATATTTTTAGGAATCATAATAACAAAAATAAAAAACTAGTCATTTATTCAACAATTTCAAAGAAGTAGGAAGCCTCATGTTAAGCCTAATTTGTGACATTTTATTACATTTTCTAAAATTAGGGATGGGTAAAGTTGTAAAATTAAGTTAATCTTTTATATATATATATATATATATATATATATATATATATATATATATGATTAAAATTCAAAGTTAATCGTTTTTGTAGTGTCATTTCAGGAAACCATGTTTCTTAAATGACATACAAACAACTAAATCAAATCTCAATGGCTCAAAAAAGAACAATGCCAAACATAATACATACTTGTACTGTTCTCCTCCCACTATCAGCCGTAACAGGATAAGCAAGGTCCTATGTAAAAAATCACGCACAAACAAAATATTTTAATATTTTAAAATTACTTTTTCCATTTACGTCTGTGTTTTATATTTATTACCTTATTTTGCATAGGCCGGTGGAGATCTTGAGGATTCACCGATTTGTTACCGTCATCGTAAAGCTGCACATAACAATTATAGAAGAGTAATCAATATCAAAGTTAAAAAAAAAAAAATCATTCTATTAGAAAATTACAAACATATATAGTTTTTCGGTTCTGGTTTCTATTAATAAAAAGTCATTTTATTATTTCAGAAACACTATCATTGAAAATTTTAACATTTCAGTCACTGTATTCGAAATATCTCAGATAAATTGATCAGTATTTTCTAAAGTTCAAAATCAACTTTAGAGTGAATTTAAGTAAATCCCTACTCTTTTATTTTTTTTTTTTTTGAAAAGGATTCTCTAAATTTCAATCTTGGTAAATTTGTAAATTTCAGTCAATTTTAACCCTTCATCCAGTTTTAATGGTTGAGATTTAATTCCATTGCGAACCCCACAAATAACTAAAATTCAATTTCAACCACTAAAACTGGATGAATGGTTGATGTTGACTGAAATTTACAAATGTACCACATGCCAACGTTAGAGGATCCTCCTCCTATCCGAAAAAGGATTCTCTGAAGGAGGAGGATCCTTTAAAGTTGGTAAGTGGTTCAGTCAATGTCAACCATTCATGTAAATTTAGTGGTCGAGATTGAATTTTAGTTATTTGTGGATCCATGGTGGAATTACATCTCAACCATTAAAACTGGATGAATTGTTAAAATTGACTGAAATTTACAAATTTACCACGATTGAAATTTAGAAAATCCTTTTTTGGATAGGAGGAGGATCCTCTAAAGTTGGTAGGTGATATATTTGTAAATTTCAGTCAATCTCAACCATTGATCCAGTATTTAGAAGTGTTTGGTTAATTAAATACAAAATATGAATTGAAGTTGCTTGTTACAGGGGATTAATATCCTTTTTCAAGCCCCCATAAAAAATCTTTTGTGGTTTAAATTAATTTATCTAAAATAACCGTATTTATTTTTTTCCAATTTAATATATGCCCATATCGACATTTAACATCTTTAACAGCAACTGTAAATTATAATTTTACTAAACATTAAATACATATTAGTTAATAGTATAACAACAAGGTACAATCACAACAACAAACCGCAACAATAACAATGTTATCAAACGAGGCCAATAGATATTTCATGAAGAATTTTAACATCGTATGAGTAATATATATTTCAGTTTATTTTATTTCATTCTATTTTCAAATTAAATGAGACAATATTAGCAATGTCGTAATGATGTATATTACCTTAAGCTTCAGCTGCTGGCGATCTTGGGGAATTGATTCAAGACTAACGTTTCCCTGTACAAAACGAGTAAGCAATAACTTTACCAAAAATTTTAGCTCCAAGATGAATACAATTTTTACATTGATTAATAATCAATATGACTAGATATTTTTAATTGTAGTAAACACTAATTTGTTTGCTCATTCAAAAGCTCATTGGTTTATTAAATGGCTGACTGCGGAATCCTTGAATTTGTTCATAAACACTATTTTCCAAGGCCCATTCTTGACATTTTCATAACTGAAGAAGTTATAAACTAAACCTACAATTTTTAACTCAATTTTTTTGAGATATATCAATCAGCTTAAACTCAATTAATGTTCAAGTCTATCACAACACAAAGCAAAAGGTTAAAACTATTTTAGGCCCCTTTCTGCTATGAGCCCTGGACGGTCATCCCTGATGCCCAGTCCCACACTCTCAGGAGCAACCCTACATTTTCCCCTCTAAATTTTTAAAAGTTCCAAATAACCCTTTGAACTTGCAATAAGTGTATCAATATTTGTCCACCCCAGTCAAAATTTGATTGGATAGAGAATAATCAAGAAAATGATATTTTTGAAAAGTCAAATCAACAATAAGCTAACATGCGATATTTAGGCGATCAAATTAGTGCACTCTTTGCAAGTTCAATTTGAAATTTTTGAAAGTAAAGGAAAGAAAATGAGTTTAGGGACAAATCGAGCGGATCCCAATACATTTAGCTTTATTAAATTAATACGTTAATAGTTTAATTGTGCTTGGTGAAAACTTTATTGTATAGTTATTTTAGCACTTTGGCTACTTGTGGACTAAAAAACAAGTGAATCTTCTTATGAAAAATTTATTACTATTAAAATGGTTATTATTTTTATTTTAAATTTGATTATTTTTCATATATTCATTTTTTAAATATTAAATAATTAAAAACTCAAAATAGTTAATTTTTGCATATGTAATTTATTGTTGATTTTAAAAAAAAATTAACTTTTAAGTATTTAATGTAAATTGGATATGAAAATAAGTAATAAATTAATATAAAATTAACGAATAATCAATTTTTTTTCTGTTTTCAGTTCGGTTTTGTATTAAATATATTAAAACTAATAATCAAATAACATAAATATAGTAAACCAAACCAAATAATCTTGATTCAATCCGATTCAGTTTTCGATTTTCGACTTGTTTTTCTCACCCCTTCTAGCAAAATTTGGCTGTATGCAAGATTTATAAAAGCCCAGAAAACGCAATTAAAAGTGTAAAAAAGAATTTTATGAAACCACCTGGGGGGGAACTTCAAACAATGACTTTCTCATTCCCTGTACAGATTTATATAATCTAAACATCAGGTACAACATTGTTAAGCATACTTTTTTTGTTTGGTAAAACATTGTTAAGCAGACAAGCATTACTCATTTTTTTATTACTTTTAAAATTGTTCAACGAGGTAACCGGAACTACAAATTATGCTATTAAAACATGAGTAATTTGAAAATGATTTTGTGTAATGTTTTTAAAACGGGGTTATAATCTCAAAGTTAGTAATGAATGAAAAAAATTTAATTTAAAATTATGTTATAAAAGCGGATGATTTTCTATTTTGAACCGAAATTTGTTCAGGTTAATTATTAAAGTACAATACACTTTATTAAAAAAAGTTGGAATTGTGTGAGAAGTACGGATAATATTTTTAATTATAATATGATGATAATTTTAGGAAATGATAAAATATGAATTTTTTTAAAAAATTATTTAAATTTTGATATATGATTTCTGAATGATATATAAAATTGTAAGGATATTGAATTGATTAGAATATTTTTAATAACATGCATTTTATTTTTAATGAAAAATACGTTTTCCTTATTTTGAAAACACATTCCTTGTTCTAAAAAAATAAAATTCACAGCCACAATGCCACAAAATTCACAGCCACATTCCTTATTTTAAGTTTACTTTTAAAATAATTTATTTACCCATGATATAACGTGTAAAACTTTAATTTTTAAAATGAAATTATCTTTCAATCCAGTCACTAAAACTTAAATTTAGACTTATATGTTAACATTTAATCATCAATACAAAAAACAGTCTATTTAATATTTATAAACCACAACTGAAACAAAAACTTTCATTTTAAATCCAATTTGTACATCAATATCTTATTAAAAAATGAAACGCCAAATTTTCATTTACCTGTGCAGCAGGCTCACCGAGGGGAAGGATACCGTAACTTCCTCCAACCTACAAAGCAACAATAAGACATCCTGAGTAACAACTTCACATTTTCGCTTCTCGGTTTCGAAACCCCCGTGAGAAGCGCTCCTGAACTATGCGACGGATTTTAGTCTATGCTAAATTACCGGCTGAAGATTAATGTATTGCTCATGCTCGACGGCATTTAGATTCTTAACGGGAATCCAAATCTTGAACCCAAGCCCTGTCCAATTGTCATCTGTTGTTTCTACGTTGCTTTGGACGACAAGAACTCTCTCTCCCATTGTATTGAGCCTGTAACAAATAAACTCGTTTGTTGCCAAATCAGTAATCTACTACTGTTTTTAATTTCCATATAAATCAATACTTAGAAATTATTTTTTTATAACCGAATAAAAAATGAAACACCTCAATTAGGTTATCATCTTTCGTACTACTAATTTCCAGGGTTATGAGACCGTATCGACATTAAAATAGCTCTCAAAACTTGGTTTCAGAAATATATTTGATTCAAAATAAATAGCGCTACAATAAAAAAAATTCTGAAGAGTTTCCAAAGTTTCTTGAACGAGGATATATATTAAATTAGCTACCTTTTTAGTGGTGTTTGGTCTTGAATAATTGCTGTTGTCACAAATTAAGCCACAACTTGGTCCATATATATAGTTTAAAATGTTCCACTCGTTCTCGTCACGAATGAAATAAAACAAGCAAGGTATAATATTTTATAGACTTTTTTTTTTGTCCCCACTCTTTTCCTTTTCTTAATTTAATATATAAACTTTATGAACTAATTATAGATTATTAATTTTACAAGTTTAAAGAGTTGAAGTTTCTAATATATTGTACAAATTATCACATGTTTAATTTTAATGTTTTTGTAAACTCATTGAAACAGCAACAAAAAAAAATTATACATTTAAGAATCGACATCAAGATATTTCATGTAATCGGGTAAAAATTGTGATAGAAGGGCAGTATTGATATTGTCATTGCAGGAGAGTCGAACAATTCATGGAATTTTTCATCAATTGGAGGGTGGTTGCCCCTAGTGCCTCCCCAATACCATTTCTAAAATAATTACAGAAATTAAAAAGAATAATTCTTGACCCCCTACCAAGCAATGATGAATCAAGATAAAAGGAAAAGGTGTTATTCTGTGAACTTTTTATTTATGTAACAAAAATAAAAATTTATATTTTAAATCCTCAGGAAGGGAAAAATAAAATATAATGTAGTGTGTGGGTTGACTAGACTATATATAAATATTGTTAACATTACTCATTAAAATTTTATGCCTTTGTCAAAATTATTATTTTGGACAAGTAAAAGCCTCTGTTGCTTTCCCGTATTTTAAAATCAGAAGCTCAATGTTAAATCAAATAGTAAAAAAATTATCACGTTATGTATTGTTGTGACACAGACTTTATTCATTCAATACTTAATTTGGTTGGTGGCAAATGTCTTAGCCTAGTTGGTTAAGACATGAAGCTATGATCCTAGAGGTCACAGGTTCGAGTCCACATTCGGGTGGGGTGGGGATAAGGTTTTCCTTTGTTATTATTGTAAGCCCAAATGAGGCAAATTATAAAAAAAAAATACTTAATTTGGTATTTCTAAACCAAATTATTATATATATGATCTTTATTTCAAGCCCAAAAAACAGAAATTCATATTACAGGCTATGTTTTTCTTCATAAAATATTTTCTCTTCAATTAATCTTGCCATAAGACTTCCTTTTTTATATCAAGAGCGAAGATCAATTTTAGAGCTCTATTAATGAGTCCAATCATTTTCTAAACCTCTTTTGTAGGATTTATAATTTTCTTTGTTCAATCATCTTTCCCATTTTCCATTCCCCATTTCAAATTCACTTTTAAAATAATAATATTTTATTATTAAACTAAACAAATAAGAAAATAAAATTAAAAACAACAAAAAGTAATATTATTTTCATCAATTACAAAAAATGACATTATTTTAATTCATTTCCCAAAATGGGGAATGAATCTATTCCTCATATTTGAACAACCCTATTTTGAGGATATATTATATGAGAAATGGTTTTCCCAAAACGGGTAATCATTAGAATTACTCTAATACCATAATAAACTCTCAAGAATATATTGTACTAAAAATGATAAAATAATCGCATCAAAAAGCTGAAAAATGAATAACATTCAACTTAAGAAGTACAAGTAACAAACGCACAATGAAGGGTAATAGGTTGTGGGGAAATAATTTCGTACAACTTTTACGTCATTGTGACTGATGTCTAAGATTGAAGCTATAACATTTAAAGATTTCAAGTTCAAATCACATCCGGAATAGGATAGGATTTTTCTTTTCATTTAATGTAAATACAGATACACATATTTTTTATATAAAAAAAAAAGAATAGGACGAATGGATTGTACGCAGTAGAAGCAAATTATAAGAACACAAATAACTCGCCTCATATTTTAGACCCTTTAATAACATCTTGCAAAGAGCCAATCTAAAAATGCAAAGATTACTTTTTTTTTTCTTATAAATTTGAAATTCATTTTAATATGTGAAAGTGACTATTTTATGAAAATGTAGTCCGTGACAGCACCGTCGGGACCCTCTTATTAAATGCAAATTCTGGTGCAGACTTTATTATTTATAATGTTTCATGTGCAGTGCCTTTGTGAATACTGAATTGTGATCTTATTCTATAATATTTATATTTATATGGATTGGCCTCTTCCAAATCTGAAATAATTCATGTTAGTTTTTCTTTAACTCTATCCATGCATGGTTTCTTGTTATCACTCCATCATAATTATAGCTGCATGAATGACTATTAAACCCTAGATTTTTTTTTTTTTTTATTTCACATTACTAACTATATCGAGAGTTTTTTAGTTGTTACTTTAATTTTTATACCTTGCATCTTATCATCATGATTATAAATCGTATTTCGTTCCTCTTCACCATTCTTTCAATAATAACAAATTAATTCGCGAGTATTTGGACGAGTCACTTATTATCAAGCGTGTTCCCAAAATTTCGAGCCGAGTACTTCATTGTTTAAGCTTTATTAATTTATTACAATGAATGTAATTTTTTGCTCACAATTAAGCTCGTTTATTAGCGAGCCCAACTCAAACGAGTTTTAATTGAACCAAATATTGAACTTTTCACGAGTATTTTAGTAACAAAAATAAGTTCGAAGAAAATTATATAACTCAGTGATATACTAAAATATTAAAATAACTTAAATAACACAAAACAAATACATGCAAACTTATGTGCATGAAAATCTATTTCCAGTTCATAGATTAAACAAAAACTAACCAAAATATTTTTTTCCAAAAAAATGTGAAAAATGTAATAAAGCATGTAATTTACTGTTACATTCATAATACAAGCAAACAAATTCAATTACCGGCGACAAATCAATCAGCAACCCCTAAGAGGCTTCCCACAAAGGCAATCATTATAAGCAAACGACGACGCTTCAAGATGATCAAACGGCGACCCTAACGGAATCCTCCCACACAGGTGATTATGACTCAGATCCAAATGCCCAATATACGCCGCCGACGACAATGATTTCGGTATCGGCCCCCGAAAATTGTTGTGCGATAAATCAAGCACAGTGAAATATGACCTTTGACTGAAAACATCAGGTAAAAACCCTTCAAATGCATTCTTGCTCAGATTCAAATCGCTGATGCCGGAATTCAACAGGCTCGCTGGTATTTTCCTCGATAACTTGTTTGAGTCTAAATTTAGAGTTGATAGAACCGCCATTCTACCGAGAGAATCCGGTATTGCTCCCGATAAACTGTTCACCGAAATATCCAGATCTGCCAAACGGTAGATTTTTGAAATTGAACTCGGAATCGTACCGCTGATATAATTCCGACTAAGTAACGCCCGGCTCAACATTCCGAGACGGCCGAAATCTGAAGGAAGAGGACCAGAGATTCGGTTGTTACGCAGATCAAGGTGCATCAAGCTGGATAAATTCGTCAAAGATCTCGGAATCTCGCCGGAGATAACATTATCAGCGACATTGAGGACGGTTAATCTATTTAACCGTCCAATATCAGCGGGGAGATCTCCGGAAAGCTTGTTTCCAACCAAGTCGAGAATCCGTAGAAATTGAAGAGAAGTAATGCAGCGAGGGATTTCACCGGTAATGCCTTTCCAATCGGCGATTATGAGGCTGGAGAGGCGTTTGAGGTTACAGATGGAAGGGGAGATAGAGCCGGTCATGTAACCGGTACGGTGAGATTTTTCGAAGATAGGGTCCTGAGATTCTCCCCGGAGATTAATATCGGCGACTTGATGAGTCTCGGGGTCGCAGCTGACGCCGTACCATTTGTGGCAGCAGTCGGTGCCCGTCCAAGAGTTGAAGATGCCGAAACGAGTCTCGTGGAGAGCTGCTCTGATAGCGAGTAGAGCTGCTCGGTCGGAGGGCGGACAGCTGTGAACGGTGAGAGTAGCGGCGGCGGCGGCGAGTAATGTGATGAGTACAATTATGGAGGTTGCCATAGTTTTGTTGTTTTAGTTTCTCTCTCTAGAAGTTAGTTATTCTCTCTCTAAAACAGATAGGATTGATTCATAATATAAGATTATATTAGATTTTGTACGTTGAAGCTTTGGGCGATCTGGCAAACGTAATTGTGCTTGTATTTATATGCATTCAGATTATTTTTATCTGACGATTCTGTCCCTGCTATGTCTTCAACTATCTGATTTCCTGGAATTTTCCATTATTTGTGTTTTATTTTCTGAAAATTTATTGCCATCTAGGCACGAATCAATCGATGTTTTAAAAATTGTTAGGCGGGGATTAGTTTTGGCCTACATACAATTGTATATATTAATTTATTAATATTTATTAAACTAGTAAAATATTTATATCAATCAAAGTTTAATAATATTCTAAAAAATCTCGCTTAAATTAATTTTTACCATGTAGTTATTATATAGCTCGTGGGAGCTACAAAATTTGGGGTTAAAAAATTTTCCACTTTCATATTTATTCCATACTTAGCCTAATACATTTATGGTTTGAACAATTTACATTCGGCAATTTATGGTTTGAACAACCAGCTCTCTCGATCTCTTTAATGAAATTTCTTTTAATTTTCATAATGATGAGTGAGTAATCCACCTACAAGCAAGACTTGCCATTAAGAGACAGTCTAAGGAATTCTTCCATGTGCAATGTATGTATATTTACTGTCTTTATTGACTTGTTTTTGTGAATGAATGCTTTGTTTTCTATCTTAAGCCAAAGATCTAGCTTTTGTTGAGTAATGTTAGTAAGCATCGAGAGGAAATCTAACATTACGGAAGACATTCACACACATATGAAGCATGATATCGAAAGATAATTGTTTGTATGCCTTGGGTTTCATTTTGATGAATGCTTGACTGTTTATAATGCTATTACGTTTATCTTGCCAAGAACCGAGAGGAGAAGTGAGATTTAACATAGTAAGAAACTAAGACTTCTAAGCTTCTTAGGGAATTCTGGTCAAGAGACCTTGGAGCAGATTTTGTATTGTTAATGTTTTATGCATGTTTATTGTGGAAGAAAGACTTAGATTGTCCTTAGGTAAGTCGAGCTTGTGCTTTTTATCATTGTTTACATCAAATCTTTACTTTGTTGCTGTTTACATAAAGACATGGGCGAACCCATGTGGTGTGGGATAGGGGCCCGGGCCCCCCTCATTTTATAAATATATATAAAAACACATGTAAGACTTTGTCAATTGAAAAACTGGTAGAGATGGTTGGGAATGATGAGATCCCCCTTAAGATGAATGAGTTCAAACCTCAGCAGATATTATGAGTTTGGTTTACAGCAGCCTACAGCCATCTTTTTCATATTCTTTCCTATCTTATATTTATCTATCTTTTTATTTTATGTTTATATTCAATACTGTTTAAGGTTGTTACTGCAATAGTCATTCGTCATTGCCGTCCTATTTTCATTTTTTTCATTGAGGTTAGTTCTTTCTTTCTTACTTTTCTATTAAATACCTAAATTAAATTTAGGCAAATCAAATAAGAATAGAAGATGAAAGTTTGTTTGATTTAGTACATGTATGAATTAATTATTGCTTGATTTAGTACTTGAAAAAGCAATCGCGTTCTTTTTTTATATGTTTGTTATTTGTTTATTTTGGTGCATACTTGATTTTAATATATTGTTTGATATTATGGACAATATAATTAAGTATTAATATTAACCAAATGCAATTTTCGAATTATTTTAGTTAATTGTGTGGCCCCCTCTCATTTTTAACTCTGCGTCCGCCCTTGCATAAAGATCTTGTTAAATGCAACCCTTCAACCTCAAAATAACAAAACAGAAACCTTCAGCCCATTTATTATGAAAAGCTTTAAAGTAACATAGTAGCTCCTTGTGGGAAAACGATACTCTTGCTTGCCGATCTATAACTAGACCCTATTGTACTTGCTAGGTGAACCATTTAGGAAGCAACAATTGCATCGACTTTTGAAAAGTCAAATCAATTAAAAATTAGCATAT
>CAOJBI010343558.1:0-14479 GCA_948277035.1 Euphorbia corollata
ATTAGATATACATCAAAGTTCAAAATATATGTATATATATATATATATATATAATCAAATTCGATTTTGTATCTACAACAACTGTATCAGATTAACAACTGTATCATATTTACTCTATCTCTCCAACGAAATAGAGATTACGTAGGTTTAAGAGAAAACCGAATTTAAAAAGAAAGTAGTTCGTTCTTTTTTAAACATAATGAAAAATTTCAGTCTCGCCGTCTTTAGTGAACTAACATTCCGGGTGGAAGTGTTCGTGTGAACACTGATAGAGGGTGTCGCAACATCGCACCTGTTTCTTCTGTGTTTCTTGAATCTACAAGAGGTTAGTTTCAAAACCCTTTCATCGAATTAAACGAACAACATGGATGTCTAGTAGGAAATCAAAGTTTATATTTTTCGGCTGCGTATTTTGATTACTTCTCTATGATTTCCTAACAGAGATCACATGCTCAATCAAAGTTGGAAAAAGCCTGAAGCTGGATATTTAATTGAGGAGTAAACAATAGACCAAATGATGGAGTGGACTTTATGTAGGGTAAGACAGGACTACTAGTGAGATTTGGTTCGTGAATGCATGAATTGAGCCATACGATGCACTGAATAGGCAAGGTCTGGTCTAGTTATGATGAGATATTGAAGACTACATTCTAAACTTCGCTACAATGTTGGATTAGAAAATGGTGTAATGTCTTAAGAGCTAAGACAGATTGTGAGGCTAGCTGGTGTAGATACCCCTTTACATTCCGACTTATTAGCCTTATGAAGAAGATCTTGAGCATACTTTTACTGAGTTAGAACTAAAGTACCATTCTTTCAGGAGAGCTCAATTCCAAGAAAGTAATGCGTCAGGCCCAAAATTTTATCGCAAATTTGGACTGCGAGTATCGAATTAGATCAAACTCAACCTTAGAATCATTGCTCAAAATCAAAATATCATCAGCATAGATTAGAAAAAAAGGATAAAAGGACCATTGCCCCAATGATAAAGAGAAACATCCGCTTTCGATGCTAGAAACCTAAACTCCAAGTGAACATTAGTAAGGTGATGATGCCACATCCTTGGAGATTGTTTAAGACCATATTTTGTGTTGTCAATAAAACCTTGAGGTTGCTTCATAAACACCAGCTCATCAAGATCACCATGAAGGAATGCATTTGAAATATCTAAGTGAGTGATATTCCAAGGAAAAGACAATGCTAATGATGATAATAAATTACTTGTAGTCGGTTTGATAAAGGGGCCGAATGTGTCATGAAAGTCAAGTACCGGTCTTTGGTGAAACCCCTTTAGGACTAGTCCCACTTTATACTATTCAATTGAACCATCTAAATGAAATTGGTTTCGAAAACCCACTTATATCCAATAACATTGCTTGCCAATTTAGGCGGAACAAGTTCCCATGTATCATTATGAATCAATTCGTTATACTAATCAAGCATTTGAATCCAATTTTTAAATTTGGCTGCTTTTGTATATGAAACAGGATCCTGAGGTTTAGGGCAGGTTGGGACAAATTGGATCTAGTAGGTTTAGGGCTTGATTTTCGGAAATTGAATGTAGTAGGTGTTTGCCAATTTTCTATTGATATCAAAACAAGTCAATAAAAGGGGACAAAAACTTGTTCGAGGTGTTTTTAGTACCAATATCAAATAGAAAAATGATGATAACTGCAAGTATACAGTTGTAATGTAGTTTTAACAGATATTGATCCCATAGGGAAGATGTTCGATTTTGAAAGGTTTTTGAAAACACGGTTTTGGAAAAATAAAAATAAAATAAGTAGATGGGTAATTTTGGTAAGATATTAATGAGAATAAATATAGATCAAAGATTAAAGCATTGAATAGAGATAGTAGAAAGCATATAGATTAAACCTAAGATAGATCACAAAAAAGCAAAGCATGTAAAATGGTTAGAGATGCATTACACAAAACACAACTTCATCAAGTTCGGTTCTATACTCTCTAATACCGTAATATTCATAGAGCAACACATTAAATGACTTTTCTAAATCTATTATATACCCATTGTGATGCTTACAAGAACCCAGACAACATCTATAATATGCTTAGTACGAATCGCTCTCTCATAGCCACATTTAATAAGTTATCACTCCTAAAATTTTGGCTTATTAAACGACGTTATAATCATAGATACAGTGATTATACACAGTCTTATTAACCTCGAAATTACTTTGTAAGTTAACTCGAAAGAATATAACTTAATTAGTATAAACCACTCAACACAAAATACACAATATAACACATAAACATGCCATAAACTTCGAAATATAAAGTATAAGTAGAAAACAAAGTAAAGTTTGAAAGGTTTTCAAGTGAAAACTAAAGTTGATCAAACTATATCCACTCTTTGGATGTGAGTCATCAATTCCCGCAATTCCCGGGTTTACTTTGAATTCGATTTCGACTCTTGCAGAACCTCCGTTAGGATACTATTTTTTCCGAAAATTGAATAAAAGATTGTTGAAGAACTGAAAATCTTATTGATAAGTGCTTTGCAAGTACACTTAGACAATAATTGCTCGAATATGAATAGAAATCTAGTGAACGACACACAATCAAATCATTATGACACTTCTGCTTTCTATTTTCTGATCTTAAGGAAATCTATGTGATTCACTATTCTATCTAAAGCTTTCTCTATTATCTATTATATCTTCATTAATTCTACACTCTGAAAATGGCAGCATGAACGTCTATTTATAGAGTTGAGAGGCTGCGACGAACAGACACACCAATTGGCGAAGAGTTGCATTATCTTCATTTGATTGGATGATGAATGCTATCTTTATCCATAACAAAAAGACACTTTTTTGTGCATTCATTATCTCCAAAAGGTATGTTTTTGTTTGAGAGTTGATGGCAGTTGGTGGTGGTTGATCATCCTTATTCGGCAGTTGATAATTGAGAAGAGTTGTCTAAACCTGACACGATTCGCGATCGTGACAACAATGTCGCGCTCGTGAATGTTGAGAATTCATAAACTATAATTGAAGAAAGATAGGTCGTGAGTATGAATGAAGATCGCGAGCATGATTTACCAGATTGCGATTGATATTCACGATTGTGACTAGGTCGTGACTGAGCATTTCTTCATGATTTCTTCTTGCAACTTTCCCTATCTTTGATATCTTCAATTTTAAGCTAAATCCTTGTATTTCCACGCATCTTTTGCACCTTTTTAACTCCTTTTGCATAGAATTCCACTTCCGATTATTTTATCTCCAAGTTTTACCTAGTTTCTGTACTTGCGTCAAAAACAACAAAAAACCTCATGAAATCTTTTATATGAAGTTTAAAATAAAACTAAACCAATTCATTTTATATGTGAAATTCTCATGATTATAAGTGTAATTATACACTTATCACACCCCACACTTAAATTTTGCCTTGTCCTTAAGGTAAATCAACAAAAAAAAGTGTAAAGAAATGGTATAGAAGCTCGTACCTCATTTGGCGAAAGACGGTTGTAGTGAATATCACATTCCTACGTAGCAGAATAGTTAAGTAAACATTCTAGTAATGTGTAATTTATATAGTTTAGTTGCAAACCTTTACTCCGAATGGAAGGTCGATCGAATCGTATCCTCAATGTAAGTGTTATAAACATTCTCGAATAGTTCCTTCTCTTAAGCAATATAATAAAAAATAAGGACAAGAAAAAACACACTTTGATAAGATATCTCAAGGTATTTTTAGGTAACCTAGGATCCTAAAAACACTTTGCAACCGTTGCATTTTATGCTCCATACTGCTCTCCCCTTTTTTTAGTTGTTGCATTTTATGCTCCAGACCACTTTCTCTCATTTTTTTTTCTCTTAATCATATGTTTTTTAAGTACATTTTGTACTTTGCACCCAATTTTCATGCTATGCTACTTTTTCTTTTTTCATTCAATGAATGGTTGCAGTTTCTGCTCCGTACCATTCCTCACCTTTTGCATAACTCATTAGTTATCCTTTCTTTCTTTTGATTTTTCACTCAATACCCTCATCCTTTATTGATCACTCCTAAAGTATTATGGCTATAGTTTCCCACACTTTAGACATACTCAATACTTATAGGACGTATTCGAGAATAGAATATAAAACTCATAGAAGAACTCCACTAGATAATATTCCAATCTAAACTTCTCGGTAGCATCAAACTAAAACTATATAACTTATACTAATTCATGTTGCACGGAAATATAAAAATGAAACTTACTTGGAATATTGCTTTCGAATGTTACTAACCACTCATACTTTCCAAATGTTAATGTTGTGCTTTGCTAAAACGCTCAAACTCTCAACATGCGCTCAAACTCGAAACAAAATTTTATTTTTGCTGGAAATTTGCACTAACATTGAACTTAAAAAATACCTGGTTTTATCCTTCTAAACTAGAATCTGGAGGGCTTGGTGAGATGTCCAAATTATTCTTCTTGAAATAAGAATCCAATTTTTGGTTCAAAGATATATTTCATTTTGTGAGTTCACGAACATCCTTCTGAATTGAAGCTATGTTAAGACATGCTTGATTGACTTTATCTATGAATTTTCCTCTTCATGAATCATCAGTGGAAAATACTCTCCTGGAGGTTTGTCTTGCGTCACTGGTTCCCACTTGAATTTCTTCCATGTCTTCATCAGACTGAATATCTTGAGAAATAGACTCTTCGGTAGGGCGTAGATGTTTAACCCATATATTGTATGGCAGAAAAGTATACTTCCCTTTCACCTCCTTCACTAAACCCGGTCTCTTCATATATATTCCCCCATGAATTTAAATTTCTCCCTTAGATAATATCGGTATGGCAGTTGGTTCCTCGCACCCAAAATTATTCCGTAGATCGTGTATACTCCTCTAATTTTAGCCTTTTTCTGTGTAGTGAGGTCGGTAAGGGATTCTAACATGTAGATTGGAAACTTTGGCTTTGCTTTTGCCATCAAACAATCCAAAATAGCCAAATCTTTCATCGACACCTTTGTAGTCTCATGTTGAAAGAATAGACATTGAGAAATAAACATGTGAAGGTACAGAAGACTATTACTTCGAATGTTCTTGTTGGAAGAATTTTTGACATCGTATTAATCCAATCCCGTTAATTCAATCCAAACTCTCGTAACATCGTAGTCATCTTCTTGTTCAATCTCATCAAAATTTTCTCCAAAACCAAACCATCGAACCAAATCCATCAAAGTGAACTTAAATTCTTTCCCCTTATTCCTGAACTTCCTTTTGTAGGTATTCTTAACTTTTTCAACAGTAACAAGAAATTCGATAACCCAATCTTTGTTGAATGGAAATCTCATGTTCACAAAATCTTCCAATCCAAACAGTGATAAGACTTCCTCTACTTTCTTATGAATTCCAGCATCAGTTGCAAAAGTAGGATCATAGAAGAGTGTACCTTAAAAGTCAAAATTCTTAATTTGCAAGTACTTCTCCACTTATTCTTCACCAAAAAATCACAAAAGGACATCCACACTTAACTTGTTGGTTTGCCAATTGCTACTTTCCCTTTCTTGCTACTGATTTCTTAGGAGCAGTGGAAATTGATGGAAAGAAAAATTTGGGTTTTTGATTTGAAAACGAAAATTGTAGAAATTTTGCTTGAAAAAGATTAATTGATTGCTTGAAAAAGAGAAATTGATTTATGAAAAACTAGAGCAAAATAGTGATACATATATAGGAATTGATTACCTAACGGATATATAACCGTTAGAAAAGAGTCATTACAGCAATAATTGATGTAATCACTAGGCATGTCACGAGTGCGAAAGGTAGTCGCGATCGTGACTTTTACTTCAAAATAAACAAAATGTTTGAAAACAGAAACTTACGAGCGCGAAAATTGTTGCAATCGCTATCTAACAAAATCCAAAAACTTTTTACTTTTGTTTTATTTTAAGAATAAAAATAAATTAAAAACATAAAGCCACATGCGCACACGCACACACACACGCACACACGCACACACACACACACACACACACACACCCACACACACACACACACACACACACACACACACACACACACACACATATATATATATATATATATATATATATATTCACATACATAATACTATATATATTAAATTTGTTAGGAGTCATAAGAGTTTTAGGCAGTACGGAAGTTTCCCAACCCCTTAATTTCATATTCATGGATGAAGTGCAACTTGACAACTTCTTGAATGCAAGCATCAATCAAGTCAAGTTTCATGCATATATGTTCATCCATTTGATATTTAAAAGCATTATCCATATTAAATTCAACAGTATCTTCACCTATCCTTAACTCTATCTTGCCTTCCGACACATCTATCAATGCTTTGTCAATGTGCATAAATGGTCTTCCAAAGATTATAGGACATTTCTCATCATATGCAAAGTCTAGCACAACAAAGTCTATCAGAAAAATAAACTTGTCCACTTTTACTAGTATATCTTCTATTATACCATAAGGATGTTTAATAGATTGGTCAGCCAATTGCAAAACCATATTTGTCCATTTTAATTCATCATCAAGTTTTAACTCCTCGAAGATTGATAAAGGCATAAGATTAATACTAGCTCCAAGATCACACAAACATTTCGAGAAAGAAATATTCCCAAGTTCACACGGTATCGTGAAACTTCCAGGATCTTTTTATTTATTGGGCATTGCAGTAGTAACTATCTTGCTACAATCTTCAATTAACGATACCCTTGACACTTCCTCTAAACTACGTTTTCGAGAAAAAAGTTCTTTAATAAAATTACCGTAGTTTGGAATATGGGTAATAACTTCAATGAATGAAAGATTTATCTCCAACCATTAAAGTTTTTCGATGAATTCGATGAATTGCTTATCATCATTCTTCTTCTTCATTCTTTGTGGAAATGGTGGTTGAGTGCGGCTGACCTTTTCGGAATTAGGTTGCTCATCCACTCTTATCTTATCATTGGATTTACTCGGATAATCATTTGGTATTTCAAAAATATTATTAGCTAGTATACCCGAAGGATCTAATTCATCTAGCATTTTTCCACTACCAAGGGCTATAGCATGGACATTTTCCTTAGGATTTCCTTCTGTATTACTAGGTAAATTACCTTTTCCTTTAGACGGAATATCATTTGCTAGTTGACCTACTTGTATCTCCAAATTATGAATAGAAGATGATTGCTTTTTAAACATTTGATCCATCTTATGTTCTAACTTTTTGTAATATTCTTCACTTTTAGATTGCTTATTGCAAACTCCTTCCAAAAACTTATTTATCTTACTTGCTAACTGCCCTATCTTATCAGTATTCTGATAATTCTTTCGTTGATTATCACCATACTTCCAATTAGAATTCCTATAGGTATTTCCATTATTATTGTAAGAATTCCCTTGACTTTGAATATAACATAGTTGCTCCCCTACACATGGGCTAAAATTACATTCAAAAGTAGTGTGTCCAATCTGGCCACAATTTTCACATGTCAAAGGGTTACTCTTACTAACAAGCAAATTATCTATTTTACTAGACAAAGTAGATATTTGTGCTTGCATAACAGAAATAGCATCTAACTCATTAACCGTTTTAACAGCACTAGAAGATGTAGAAGCAGCATGTGAATGAGCAGGAATATTAGTACTAACTTGTGCTCTCTCTACCAGCCACAAACTATTGTTGCTTGCCATATCCTCGAAAAGATCAAAAGCTTGACTAGTTTTCTTCATGAGTGATCCTACGCATCAATTGCTCCTCTAGTTACATGATTTATTCTATTGTATAAAGTTTGCATAATTATATTTTAAGGTAAACCATGATAATGACAGACTCGTTGAAATTCCTTATAATGTTTCTAGGCTTCGTACAAGGATTCAATATCTTTTTAGGTAAACGAAGTGATTTCTTTAATGAGTCTAGCGGTTTTGGCTAAAGGGAAATATTTAGTCAGAAAGGCTTGTGCTAGTTGGTTCCAAGTGGTGATGGAATTAGGTGGTAAAGAATTTAACTATACTTTCGCTTTATCATGGCGTGTGAATGGAAATAAGAGAAGTTTCACTACTTCTTCAGGAGCACCAAACATTTTGAAAGTATCACAAACTTCTAGAAAATTTGCAATATGAGCATTCGTATTTTCATTGGGTAGACCGTAATATTGCACATTATTACTACTAATCATTTGAAGCAATGCTGGTTTCATTTCAAATTGATTAGTACTAATAGGCGGTCTAGAAATTCCTTGATTGTTACCATTGATGGTTGGAATTACATAATCCATGAGTCTAGGTTGAGGTGGATCATTGTTTTGACCGTTCCCATTATTCGCGGGTTCCACCTTTTTCCTTTGTCTCTTACTTGTCCTCTTTCTTGAATTACCAAATCATTCTATTTCTTACTCAAAAGACGCCAAACTTTCACCGGAACTACGTATACTTGGCATGCACACGTTAGAAAGAAAACTCAATAAATAACGAAGAAAAATATGTTAATAAAAATAAAGCAATAATAAATTAAATATAAAATAAAATTCAAATATCGTGTTTAATCAAAGCAATCTTTTAAAAAATTAAATTGCCTTCCCCGGCAACGGCCCCAAAAACTTGTTCGCCAATTTTTTACTGATATCAAAACAAGTCAATAAAAGGGGATAAAAACTTGTTCGAGGTGTTGTCAGTACCAATATCAAATAGAAAAATGATGATACTACAAGTATACAGTTGTGATGTAGTTTTAAAAGATATCGATCCCAAAAGGAAGGAGTTTGATTTCGAAAGGTTATTTGAAAACATGATACAGAAATAAAAATAAATAAATACTTTCGGTAAAATATTGATGAAGATAGATATAAAACAAAGATTAATGCAAAAATACAATAGAGATATTAGAAATCATATAGAATATCCCTAAGATAGATTATAGAAGAGCAAAGTATGCAAAATGGTTAGAGATGCATCAAACAAAAGATAACTTCAACAAACTCGGTTCTAGACACTCTAATATCCTAAGATTCACCCCAAAGCAACATATTAAATACTTTTCTAAATCTAGTGTGAATGAATTATGATGCTTATTAGAACCGGGAAAACATCTACACTATGCTTAGTACGGGTCGCTCTCACATAGCCTAATTTAGTAAGTTACCACTCCTAAAATGTTAGCTTACTAAACGTCGTTATAATCAAAGATCCATTGATTATACACATTATTATTGACCCTGAAACAATTCTCAAAATCAACTTGAAAGCACATAACTTAATTAGTATAAATGACTCAACACGAAATACGCAGTATAACACCTAGACGTACCATAAACTTCGAAATAAAAAGTATAAGTAGAAAACAAAGTAAATTTTTAAAGGTATGCAATTGAAAGCTAAAGTTGATCAAACTGTATCCACTCTTTTAATGGGAGTTGTCAATTCCCGCAATGCCCGTGCTACTTTAAATTTGGTCTCGACTCGTACAGAACCTCCGTTAGGATGCTATTCTTTGAAAAAATTGAATAAAGTAATGTTGAAGAATTGAAACTCTTATTGGAAAGTTCTTTGCGAGTACACTTAAAAAGTAATTGCTCGAATATGAAGAGAAATCTAGTGAACAATACACGAATCGAATCGTTACTACATTTTGCTCTCTAATATCTAATCTTAGTGAAATCTATATGATTCACTATTCTACCTTTCTTTCTCTTTCACTTTTTCATATATTCTCTGTCATTCATACTAAAATTGGCAGTAGAAATGCCTATTTATAGAGTAGAAAAGCTACGATGAACAAACACGTCCATTGGTGAAGGGTTGCATCATCTTCATAGGATTGGCTGATAATTGTAATCCATATCTTCAATGAAAAGGCACATTTTCATGTATACATTATCTCCAAAATGTGTGTTTCTGCTTGACAGTTGATGGCGGTTTGTGGTTCTTTTCCGGTAGCTGAAAAGTTAAGAAGAGTTGTCTGAACCAGACAGATTCACAATCGTGACTAATGTGTCACCATCGCGAATGTTGAATGGTGACATATTATAATTAAAGAAAGGCAAGTCGTGAGCGTGAATTTCCAAGTTGCGAACGGAAATCGCAATCGTGACTTGGTCGTGACTTTAATATTTCTTCATGATTTCTTCTTGCAACTTTCCTGATCTTTAACATATCTTCAATCCTAAGCCAAATCCATGCATTTCCATGCATCTTTTGCACCATTTTAACTCCTTTTGCTTAGAATTCCACTTTTGATAATTTTATTTCCAAGTTTCACCTAGTTTCTGCACTTGTATAAAAAACAACTACATACCCCGTGAAATCTTTTATATGAAGTATAAAATGACACTAAACCAATTCGTTTTATATATGAAAAAAATCTCATGATTATAAGTGTAATTATACACTTATCACACCCCAAACTTAAATTTTGCCTTGTCCTTAAGGTAAACCAACCAAAAGTGTATAGAATTGGTATGGAAGTTCGTACCTCATCTGGCGAAAGACGGTTGTAGTGAGTATCACATTCCCTCGTAGCAAAAGAATTAAGTAGAGATTTCAAAATTTCCCATAAACTAGTAATGTGCAATTTATATAGTTCAGTTGCATACCTTTGCTCCGAATGGAAGTTTGATCGAATCGTATCCTCAATGTAAGTGTTATAAACATTCTCAAATATTTCCTTCTCTTAAGCATGGTATAAAGCATAAAGGACAAGAAAAGCACACTTCAATAAGATAATCTCAAGGCATTTTTAGGTAACCTAGGATGCTAAAAACACTCATAGTGGTTCTATTTTATGCTCCAACCGCTCTCCCCTTTTTTCAGTGGTTGCATTTTATGCTCCACACCACTTTCTCTCATTTTTTCTTTTCAGCATTTGTTTTTGAAGTAGATTTTGTACTTTGCACCCATTTTTCATGTTGTACTACTTTTTCTTTTTTCACTCATTGAATGGTTATAGTTTCTGCTCCGTACCATTCCTCACCTTTTGCATAACCCATTGGTTATCCTCTCTTTCTTTTGATTTTTCACTCAATACCCTCATCCTTTATTGATCACTCCCAAGTATTATGGTTATAGTTTCCTTATACCTTAAACACACTCAATACTTATAAGATGTATTCGAGAATAGAATATAAAACTCACAGAAAACCTAGACTAGATAATATTCCAATCTAAACTTCTCGGTAGCATTAAACTAAAACTATATAACTTATACTAATTCATGTTGCTTTCGAATGTTATTCACCACTTATCCTTGCCAAATGCTAATTTTGTGCCTCACTAGAGTGCTCACACTCTCAATGTGTACTTAAATTTGAAACATAATTTTATTTTTGCTCGAAATTTGCACTAACATCGAACGTAAAAATACATAACACTCACAAATATCTTGGACAAAACATTAGTATAAAAGGTATAAACAAAGTATAAACACATAATCAATGAAAATTCCAAATTCTTCATGTTTTTATAAATTAAATTATTTTTTTTTGAATTTTAGGGATTTTTTAATTTTTTTTATATATACAAAGGCTCCCTCCCCCCCACACACTAAAGAACACAAAGTCCCTTTTATGAGAGCCCTAGACTAAACTAAAAACAAAAAACAATGCAAATAACTAAACTGGTCTAAAAATTGAAAAAGAAAAGAACAGAAAAGATAATACCCATTTATTAAGAAGGAGAATCCAAGGCAGTAGGAGTAAATTGATAATTTCATTTTCTAAAGAAAGAAAGTTATTATCTAAGCATCGATTTATTACTGTTCTTTAAAATCTTTATGTCTTTCTTCATCATTCCAAGTTCCGCTTGACAGTTGTCCAATTTTTGTTGCATAGCCACCTTCCAATATTCCAGCTTTTCTTCATCTTCATCCTCATTTTCGTCCTCTTCAGTCATGGGTGCTTTACCTAGACGATGCCTTGTAGGTGGTTTGGATGGCCATGCAGATGTATCCTCATGAGTAGAGAGTAACTTCCTTGTACGATTGGGGTAGGACTAGAAAGAAAACACACCATCGCTTTCATGGAGTCCAATGTTCTTTAAATAATTTCCATCCATAAAATGAAAATAATCACATTGCTGTTGAACATAAGGAAGTTCTTTATGTGCTCCCATCGCAATGGCGGTTATAATTTCAGCCACTCCAATTTGTTTCCTCATATACTAGTCTAGTTCTTCTTCATTGTTTCCTAAATAATATAGATGAATTTGACATTTTTCTTCTTCAAGATACAACAAAACACAAAGAAATCCTTCTTTTGGACTTTTGTATTTTCCACTCAACAAAATACCAAAAGGGCGAGGTATTTGTGGAGAAGGAAAATACATTTATCCTTGATCAACATATTTGTGGAATTTTTGGGATCAAAAGTTCTCTTACCCGTTAAAGTAGCCAAAACATGATTTGCTTGAAAAGAATCTGTCATACTTGTTGAATCTTTGACTTCAAACCCAAACCAATTATTCATTTGCACTCTAGCGACAGTGTAGTGGTTCCTTTAATTGCGAAAATAAATTGCTCTCTTCTTGTTATCTTCATAATCGAATGTCACTAGACATTCCCAAATCCAATTGCAATTTTGTAGGATCGCATCAATGTAAACTTGCTCAACCCAATTTAAACAAGATATGTTTCCATCTGCTGGCGTAGCCTGAATGTTTCCAAGAATAAAAAATCAAGAAATAACATACCATTTATTTCCAATTTGTTCAAAATCTTGAATCTCTTCCATTCTTCTAGAGTTCTAAGTAGAAAAGGATATCCAAATTCATCTTGGTAACTTGGTGGCTCTCTTCTTGGTCGATTAGTAGTCATTTTGGTGCAAACCTTGGTTGTTTTGAAGAAAACATAAAAGAGATTAAAGGTTGAAAAAGAATGAAGATGAGAGAAAACTCTTTGCCTGGGAGAACTTGTAGGAGGTTGTGGTGGCTTAAGGGTTCAATAGGAGCCTATATATAGAAGTCTACTAGGTCTCTAATTGGCCAAATAGTCGAAATAGCCGTTATTGAATAAACCTAGAGGTTTATGGCAGTTTAAGCCATCTGTCGCGTGTTAACTCGTGAGTTGTAACGGTTATAAAATCTTTGTGTCACGATCGTGAATTTCTCCAAAATAGAAACATTAAGTTTTGCTCCTAACATTCAAGAGGGTGAATAGTAGTCACGATCGTGATATGTCCAATTTCTTCAGTGTCTTCAATTTTTAGACCTTAAACTATAAAACTAATAAAATTATGTTAAATAAAAATAAATATTTACTGTTTACAAATCTGAAGATGATTATGATGAATTTAATAATTGAACAACAACGTCTTGTTGTTCAAAACTATTCCCGAGATATGGTTTGCATCTTTGACCATTAGTAGGAAATATAATTCCGCTTTCGGTTTTCAATTCCAATGCACCATTGTCAAACACTTGAATTCACTTTGTAGGGTCCTTTCCCACGAGATTTAAGCTTATCACGGAACAAACGAAGTCTGGAATTATATTATAAGACTTTGTATACGATCTTGAACTTTTTTCTCATAATTTCTCATCATGCCATCATTTTTTCTTCTATTTATAGATCTTTGCATTCCCATATGACATCAAATGTAGTTCTTCTAATGCATCCAAATCCAACTTTCTTCTTTCATTGGCCTTATTCAAATTTATGTTTAAATTCTTCAAATCCCAAAGACCCTTATGGTCAAATTCTACTAGTAAATGACAAGCATTTCCGTAAACCAATTTCTAGGGAGTCATACCAATAGGTATATTAAAAGTAGTAGTTTTGTAAGCCCATAATGCAAAACTTAGTAGACCAATCATTCCTAGAGTTTGAGACAGTCTTTTCAAGAATCCACTTTATTTCTCAAATCGAAACTTCTACCCAACCACTAGTTTTAGGGTGATATAGGTGTTAGCACGGTCCGCTCGACCCGATGAGGAAATTATCCGATTACGCATCACGGGAATGACAAGAGCCGCACGAGCCGAATTGTCGTATTTATTTGTCGCACGGAAAAAATCCGAAAACCCTAAAAATCGCGTCTGATTTCTCAAAACGGACCGAAAACTCTGAAAAACTCAAAACCCTATCGAACCGGGCCCCACCTAAACCAAAATATCCCTTGAAAAGGGGGATATTTACCCCCTATAGGTAATTAGCCCGCGGACTAATTACCTAGGGGGTAGCCTCCCCCTTTTCCCGGGAGGCTATCATAGGGTTGCCCCCCTAGGTAATTAGCCCGCGGGCTAATTACCTCCATCTATATAAGGGGGTGCACCCCCCTTCCTTGGAAAAAGTTTCGAATCCCGAAGTTCCCCAGAGCAAAACTTGTCAGTTTTCGCTCCGAAACGCGTCAAAACGCTGCCGGATTCAAAAGTTCTTAACCAAATCCCTTCGGGAATCGATTCAAGTCAAGTTTCCCACGGAAACTCTCGACTTAAACTCGACAAAACTCGTTCAAATCCAGTTTTACTCGTGATTATAGCTATAACTCGAGTCAAAACG